>JAGTTH010003768.1:0-130203 GCA_022606485.1 Agraylea sexmaculata | reverse complement strand
ATATATCAGTTTTTGAATAATAAAAATAAATAAACATGGAACATCTCGATTTTGAAACGTATACAGATGATGGCGGAACGTAAACAACAGAACGCCGCGGTCCGTTTGACAAACGCGAAGAGAAAGTTTCTCCGATATACCTACTTATTTGTCCGTTACATTCGGCGGTGAAACCTAATAATCATCCATTAATTTCACACGCGTAATACAGGCATTTTAAAATATAAAATTGATGGGCATGTGTGTATGTTTTGAATTATGAATAATGACTGACCTGCGATCAGGGAGGCGGGGTGCTGTATGGGGTTGGTAGCATCCTAGTACACTGCATATCGATCATGGTGTCGAACTTAAGTCATCAACACATTACACTGACTAGTTTATATTGGATTTGTTTTGCAAATGACACCGGCGAGTCGCATGCAGACGCGCACGCTGTGCAATGCGTTGTGTTGTAGAGCAACCCGCGCGTTTACCTTCAAGGTGTATCATCATGCACACAAACACTCGTCTCGTATCTGTATACACACACACTATGCTAACGTCTCTCACACAAGCTTGCACTCCTCGATCTCTGCATGTGTTAGTGCTCCAATACTACACAAATATATATCACCGACTTGAGAATGTGTGCGTGCTGGATCAGCGTAGGTTTTGCTCCGAATTTTGAAATTCGAACACAAACTAAACAATATCGATCAAAATTTCACTTAACTCATTTGTGATTTTTAAAATAAAACAACTTGTGATCTTACTGTAGAGCAAATGACACTAATAACGATCGTGATTGTTCACACCGCAAACTTTAATGTTTGACATTTGCTCTACACATTAAAAAAAATCCACCGCAACGATGACATATTAGCGAATCCAATCAAATTCATATTGTTTAAAACTAGTACGGTTGCGGTATTTCAAAACAGTAATTTTAAATAAGTATATTCATATTATCTATACATTGTACTGAGTTTTCGTATGAAAGTTTAATTAAAAATGTTATAAGATAAAAAGTATATGCAAAATCGTCATTATTTGAGCATCAATAAATACCACCGGCCGCATAGGATTTTGTGAACTGCCGCTCTTACCAGCAGATCGATGTCAAATCGCATGAAATGGGTGTCTTACTATAGTCGGCATTTACTATTTTGTTATTAAACATTCCTGTTCATGATGTAGATGAATCGGTGAGTTATTTGTTCGCATTTTTTTTATTTATAGTTGTTTGGAAACAAGAAACGTAGCAGGTTTTTTTTTTTGTTTCTTGTCTTGAATTTGGAACGCAATAAACAATTGCTATGTACTCTCTTTTGTTTCGCAATGGACGCTCGTGCTATATTTAACATCTAATTTTTTTAAAAGAAAACAGACAGTTCAGGTTTATCTTAATTGATATTTTAACAGCATTTCACTGTGTATATGACAATAGAATAATAATCGATTTTAAATGTTTCATTTCAGATTTCAATAAATTCTTCACACATCGGCAAACTTCACAGTCGTATTAAAATGTCATCACCATTCACCGTTGTTGAATTCTCCCACATCTCACCAAACAGTGACAATTCTCAAATTGTATGTAAAAGTACCAGTTCAGATAATATCAAAGATTTATTAGTGAAATCAAGCGTCGATCCATTTGAAACATTGACTTCTGACAAACCAAAATGTACAACTTTACCTTCAGACTTGTGTTTACAAACTGCAGGTGCAATGGTTTCTAGCATATGTAGTTCTCTTGCTGAAACCCCGGGGGATTCTGGGGTACTATGCTTAGATAGTGAAACTTCAGAACTTGTGAGTGAACTTCCACCTGGGATGACACTTAGTATGGTAGAAGCAGATGATTTAGTATGTGACCTTCCACACCATAACGATATTTACCAAAGCAATTACAATTCTAACATGGAAACGAGTAATATTATGACCCAAAGTGATATAGAAAATCAAAACATAACTCCTCCTAATACTGACAATAACATTCCAAAGAATTTTGAAAACAGATGCAATGACAGGGATGTCAATTTACCAGATTTACTTTGTCATGAATTGGAAGCTATTTCACCATCCAAGCAATCTAATAGTCCAATGAAATCAGCATCTGATGAAATTGTGTTTAGACGGAAATGTAAAAAGAAAAATGGGCAGTCCCAACCCAAGAAGAGAGTTTCATTTCATGAAGATATTTTGAACAACACCAAAACTGACAACATTCACATTGAACATGGTTTTGTATCATATCGATTGGAAGATTCCATGAATTATTTCAAAAACCAAAGTTCTACAAACAGTCGTTATTCCTGGTGTGCAGCTGGTGATAGTACATTCATCAACCCCCCAATTGATTCATATCGTGATATTAAATCAGATGTTCTCATATATGGTAATACAGAAGTTTCTGGTCAACTTGACAATAGTGGGGTCTATGAATATCATAATGACCAATTAAACCCAGTCAAGATTTGCAATTCTGATTCCTGTGTCAATAAAATGAAATCTAAATCATCTGCCGTTAATTGTGCATCAACATCAAGGGAATTATATATGTGCAGCTGTAGTAGTTCAGATTCAAACCTTAGCACAGAATCAGAAAGCTCTTCAAGTCAGTCGAATTCCCTGAATTCCAATGATGATTATGAACATCATAAAACACATGAAAGTACACAAAAATCCTACTCTTGTGACTGCATTGAAAATAATACTATCCATCCATTCATAAAGACAATGTATTTTTCTGATGCTGATATTAATAAAAACTCAGATTCAAATAGCGGCAATGGTCGTTTGGAGATGAATGAAATTCTTCCAAAAACAGGATGCATTAAAAAGTCATCTTTAAAAAAGAAAAGGTACATTACAACTGATGTCATTGAAGAGCCCTATTTAAAAAATAAGATAGAAATAACAAACAGTGTGAGAAATCTGCTTGATTCCAAAAATCTTTTTGGCTCATTAAAAAACATTTATAAAAATATAAACTTTGGATTGTCTCTTGCCGAACGAGGTGTGCCTGAAGGCTCTGAAGATTGTCAAACAGTCATGGAAGTAATGCCTATTGAAAATAATGATTTGATATTATCTAAAAGTTTAGACACAGCATATCAAGATCGGCATAACTTTGCTATTAGCCAGAACATTCGTGTTAGAGGTGATGGTTTTTGTCGAAACTATACCCACGAGGTAGACGATCAACTGAGGCGCAAAAATGATATACCAAATGAAAAGTCACAACACAATCTTGTATATCAAGAGGATAAATCTTTGAAACCGTCATTGGAAGTTCCAAAACCCAATTTAACATTAAATATGAAAGGTGATGTGGGAAAGATGTTTATGAATTGGCCATTAAATGAAAATAATAAAATCAACGATGAAGTAATTCAACGTAATAAATTCATTGTTAACTGTGAAAGTATTGTCTATGAACATAAAGGGGTGTCTTACACTTATGAGAATGATATGTTTCAAACAACTTTTGACACAAACAAAGAGATATTTACCCCAATTAGTGATACTAAAGCAACCCCACAAAATGAGATCTCATCTACAGATACAAACAAAGAAATGCAAAAAAATCCCATAATTTTCAAGGACAATGATGATTCTAAAGCTACCTCTAGTATTGATTTAACATCTGAAAGTGAATCATTAAATTCTGAGAAAGCAAAACTCAAGTTGACCAAGTACTTGCTCGAACAAAATGACCCTGCAAAAGGGGGAGTTTCAAAACATTTATCTTCACCACTTAAACAACGTAATGTGATGCGTTATGAAAAATCTAACAGAACATTGACTAATGAAAACACTAAAGATCAAACTGAATCTGCCTGTGACACAGTCAGTAATAATGATACTATCAACGATGCCGGTGATATAGATGAAATCATGGAAATTCCTGAAGTTGTTAACAAACCAACTAATCGTAAAACATCATTGATCAACCGATTCTTAAAAAATGTATGCCAGAAAAAAGCATTGGATTCTAAGTTGTTGAATAATAAATTTTATCAGAAAAAAATGATAGAGGAATCAACAAGATTACACAAAATTTATTTTCCGATCAAAGGAAAGTTGCCACCATCAGTTATAGCTGCTTCAAAGTGGATAGATTCAATGATTCATAAGGAAGTGAAAGAAAATAGAAGAGTATCTGTAAAATTAATGACTGCTGATGAGCCATCTTATTTTGACAGTTTTGAAGAAAATGTTGGAATTGAATGTTGTGAAAAACTTAAGCTTGAACTATTCAAGGATCCATCTGAAGTTCTACATCGAGTTAGTATTTTCATCAACTGTAATGTGTCAGAAAATAATATTTTTTTAAATTATTTTAGATGTTGAAAGTACGTTCTGTATATGCAAATGAAAATGGGCAATGGGTTCCACTTTTAGTTTTCATAACAGACCACGCCCTTTATGTAGCAAGTGTAGAATCAGGACGACCTGCATACAATTTAATTTGCTACTTAACACATGATTTTCTAGATGTGATTGTAGTAAGTATCTTTCATTTTCATATAATTTATATATTATATATACTCTGCAATTTACTATAATCATTTAAAACATTTCAGATTGGTCCAGATAGTCAGTATGTTAAAATTTTTGATAAGTTTGGTGATTGTCGGTGCATCCTTATTACTGGTGATAAATATCTGTGCCACCGACTTATATCTTCTTTGGAATGGTGTTCGCGAAACAGTCGTGCCATCGTGGGAAATATCCCTTCCATAATATGGAAAAATAAGGATTCTCTGAAGAAAAATCTCATGAATATAACATCAATCGATAAAGTGAGTAATAAACAAAGTACATGTTGGTTTAGAAATTAGTTTTTAAAATGAAAAATCCTACTGATAAACAATGATAACAATAAAAAAATTCATCAGTAAAAATTTTCATTTTTGAAAAACATATGTATGTATATACATAGATTATGGAATACCATCAACTAGCTGTCAACTCTGTTGAATAATACTTTTTAACACCATCTTTTATTTCAGCATGAATCATCCATGTTTTATGGAATGGTTAGTAACAGTGCACCGGTCTCTTGTAACATTGGTCGACCAGCAAGTCCTTATGGTCCTCCCATGGAAGGATTTTTGATGTATAAAATTGACAAACAAAAATATTGGAGACCTAGTTTATTTTTATTAAAGTAAGCAGTGTTTCTTTATGTTATTCAAATATTGTTGATATGATATTAATTTTGAGTTTTATAGATCGGGTGTCTTGTCTTATGGATCTAGTGCTCCACCTGTAAATACACTTTCTGCATCATGCTTGCCACATTCTATTCAGCTTGATAGAGTTCTTGGTGTTCGAAGGTATTTAAAAAATCTATTTATAAAAAAAAATCATTTGTAAATAATAATTCTGCCTTTAGATGCACAGACACACAAGGTAGACCACATTGCTTTGAAATAGCATTAGAAAATGGTTTTTCTCTTCAAATGGCTGCTCCTGATGATGATACTGCTTCTCAATGGCTTCAAGGTCTCTTAATGCATGCAGCTCAAGTATGTGAAAATATATCTAGTTACTATATATTAACAAGAAGGTCTGCTCCTTTGTCATTATATTTATTTTATATTTAAATTATAGGCTTTAGAGGGACCAAAAAGCGAAGTAGACAGAAAATGTTTACCTCCATGCTGTACACTACTGGCAACATCTGAGCATATTATTACATTACGTGAAAACCTCCAACCTCCACAGTTTACTGAAAGTGATGACACATTAGTCGATTCTGACCATGATCTACAGTTTGATGGTATGTTTTAATACATATTTACCTATTTGGAGTTTAAAACACCCTTGAAATTTTAGATGTCCGTCCTGCTAACCAAAATATGATTGAAATTTTATCTTGTGCATCTATTAAGGACTTAACTGCTTTTAAAATACCAGATAATGATGACAACTGGTGTATTTTGGTTAGTTTTTTTATATATGGAATGATAATTTCATTATTCATTTACTCTTCGTAATACAATTGTATTTTCAGGAATTTGTTTTTTGTGAAGTAAGAGAAGGTACAGAAATGGGATTTCTTTTTACAAGCAGTGCTGAACTTGAACGATTTATTTCAATAGTCGAAATACTTTGGCATCAAATTAATGTGAGTAGATTTAATTACGTTTGGTTGCTTGTGGTATGATAACTTATAGTAAGTTGTATTTATTTTATCTATAACTTAAAAAATTGCACACTTCCTATATATATATTATTATGATTGAACAAAGAAATTTATTTTTAGGAGGGTGTTTTCCCTATGAGCATTGTATCAAAATCGGATGTTGCTAATGTGAAATGCAGTGATTGGCATAATCGTTTAGTAACTGCGTGGGATAAAATGCTACCAGCGCCTCAAAGATAAATACATCCATTTAATTTCATTTAATAACATATATCAATGATCAATATAAAAATGTATGCCTTAGATCAAAATATTTTTAGCAGGAAAACTTTTTCATCAGATAATAAAGTAGTAGGTGAAGACACCTTTCCCTATTTTAAATGCTTGATTTATATAATTCAATGAATGTGATAAAGTTGATACATTCTGTGCATTATCAATAGTTAATTTATTAATATATAGTTTATCCAAAGTACTTTACCATGTCCTGAATGTGATATTTTTTTTTATTTTATTGATTTTTTAGGTTTGTCATCATAATATTAAATAATTGTGTCATGAATTTATTTGATATCTGTATACTTTGCTGTTATTTGAATAATTTAAATATACATATTAAGTAACTGAAGATCTACATAGGAATAAAAATGTCTGTTGAACATCAAGAGTCTGAAGATATAATGCTCTCTTTTAGCTTTGATAAGCTCTCTGCTTATAATATATTGCAATATAGCAAAGTAAAAGTTTATTAAAATAAACTTATTTATTAATCAATTTCTCATGAAAATATCTTCATGCAAGCTTTTGTGATTTTAGTGTAATTCCTTTTATGGATATGTACTAATGTGATTATTATACCAAATCTCATTATATGGGTACTCTTTCTGCTTTTGGCTGTTATTTATTGGATCTGTGAGAGTGCAATGTTAGAATTATTGTGGTTTGAATTACAGAAAAAAGAGAGAAAGAAATAACTATTTTTAATCTGGTTCATTGAAATGAATCATAGTAAATGTCTAATATAAAATGATTAGCATGTTATTCATAAGTTTCCTTAAAAATATATGTATTTCCATTTCAATTGTATTTAATCAATATTTAACCAAACATGTATAGAGTTATCAAAAGTTGTTATACAGATTATGTTAGTTAACACATGATTGTTTTTTTTTTAGAATCGCACAAATGAATTTATTAATTTAATTATTTTTTGCAAAGAAGCAAAAATCTCACATCAGACTATTTTAGTCAATAATTATTTCCACTAGTAGGTTTGAATGAATAATTTTTGTGATATTATATTTAATTTATTTTTATTATAAATTACAAATGAGTTTATCTGTGAACTGGAAATTAAAATTATTTAAAAAATGCGTGTTTCTTATTTTTGTATATTTAATTACTGCGTTATTTTGCGATCACTTATTAAGTTTTTTGTACTTTTGTGTGTATTTAATAAATGCTTATAGAAATAAAACACAAAATGCGTTTTATTTTTATATATATATATCTTATTTTTCTTTTACATATAAAATTTTATCTTTTCTTGTTTTTAACCAATTTCAAGGTTTTTTTTGTAAATTTTGGCGCTTGACATACTTTTTTAATTACTTAAAATTTATTCTTATCAATTGATGATTTTTTTGTTAATAATAAGTTTTTCTTTTTTTTTATAAATTTAAATATTTTCTGAGGGATATCAATCAGCTGAGGGCTTTTCTGAGACGATTGTACTTTCTAGCTCAATAGAATTCTGCAATTACATTATTTTTGCGTTATTTATACATTATATGCCAATGCTTTATCAAATATTTACCAGTTTTTCCATTTCATTTTTATTTATTGTATTTTCTCTGTGAAGCGCTTCTTGATAACATAGTAAAATGTTTTCTTTGGTCAATCGCGGTTTTTTACAATGAACATCTTGTTTTGGTAGAAATCTGTGTATAACTGGAGTAAGTAAATCTCTGTGAATCTAAATTTGTATTGTTTTTGCTGCATTATTCATATAAAAATATAATGGTGTATTTATATATATATATACTAACCATTGCTGGATCATTAGGGTGTGTTAGAAATGAAACGATTAAACCGACAACAATTGCTGTAAGAGCTCCAATCATTGTATAATACAAATATGATAATTTATAAAGAAAAAAAGGCTCTGTTCTAAAACATAAAAGACGCACTGTGGTTAAAACCAAGAAATAGGTATCTTCCTAAGGTACGAGGTATTTAACGTTTGATTTTTCATTATCTATTGAGAGAGTATTATCTTACTGATTTTGAACTGTCGTCATAGTATGAAATTTTTCATCGAAGGCTGTGAAATTATTTTTCCAAATGTTTGGACATGAAGCAACACTTATGGGTTTTGTTGGATAAACAATGATTCCCTTAGCCATAGCTGCTTGTGTTCCGAGGGATATCCAACCAACTAATAAAGTTGAAGTTAATCCTCCAACGAGAGCTCCCTATAATTATAAATAAGATTTAATGTAGATAGTTGTGAGGTAAAATTATTCAAAAAATATGATCATTAATTAGTATTATTTACACTCATATTTCAATTGTTATCTTACTGTAGTGTTTGCCCAAGGGAAAAACATTCCTAAAGAAAAAAGGCCAAGAAGACTGCCCGCTGTAATTCCAGCTAAACTCTTTCCAGCTTGAATCAATGCACCCATTTTTTCAACCAAAAATACCAAAGCAACACACAGCACTCCTAAAATGCAACACATCACATCAGACAGCAAAATAAGGTTTTTATGAATCAACCAAATTACTATATCTTACCTATTATGATAACAATTATTTTCATTATGAAGGAAGCCGTTCCTTCAGATATTGGTGTTTTGTACATCGGCCTGATCATATCTTCGAATATGACTCCTGTCATTGAGTTGAGTCCTGTAGACATTGAGCTTAAATTTTATTAGATTTTTTTTATTTTTAATTGGTTAATTATTATTTAAAATTCTATAAATACTATGTATATATGGACACAACCAAGATCTCGAAGCCGTTGGTTCTAGTACGCTAACCCAAGCCAAATGGTTCTTAGCCAACCTAAAGTTAATAATTCTTTAATAAGATTATGATTCTATATTCATAATCGATTTTTTGACTCTTTTTTATTCAAAGTAGTGAACAAAATAAACCATATTTTGTCTAGTAATTTTTATAAGAAAAAGTTACATCCATGATAGTCGGAACATATTCAGAAATTCTTAGTAATATCTAATCATTATGAAACTCGCTATAATATTTAATGATTATAAAATAATTTATTATTTTTAATAATCTTTAGTCTAATTCAAATACAAATATTCGTATTTTAACATCACGTTTTCATTATTTATATGATTAGTAAAGAACTTGGCTGTTGTGGCTGCCTATATTCGAAATAAATACTGATATTTAGCGATCTTAATATTAAACGTATTTATGTCCGTTTTTAGTGTGTGAACATTACAAATAATGATTAATATTTTCTCTAAATCAAAACATATGTTGTCATGTTAGCGAAAACCGCCATCTATGTCTATGATTTAACCGTATTGAGCGAGACTTGTATTTGATTGGAGGGGGTGGTTTATATTTATATCGTAAATGTATACGGGTGGTGGTCTGTTTGAAATTTGCTTATATAAAATAATAAAACACATATTATTACAAGTAAATTAAGCTGGCTAAATATTATGATGATAAATTAAATTATGTCGCTATTTTCTCTCTGAAATCGCACTAAATGTAGGTACATATGCAAGAAAATGCCTAATAATGTTGAAGTGCCTTTAATGGAATGTATTGAATGAAGTCTTTGAGAGAAAAATTGCTTTACGCCACGCAAGAGTGCACTTCACACATTGTATTCAGTACCGCGAATATTACATATTATATGAAATTATTTTTCTTTGCGGTGATAGTTTAGTCAATCGGAAATACTTAGAATCTTTTGATATGTTTGTTTATATTTAAAACTAAATGTCGGCGAATATTTGACTATTTTATTTGTGGCAATTCGACTTTATTTTCAAAAGACGTTTGAAATTCCAATTTAATGATCATATACCGCACTTACTTTGATTGGACGTCGATGCAGGTTTTTTTTTTCAATATCTAATAAGGGCTTTCGGCATACAATAAAAACCTACCTCAATGCAGCGCTAAATACTCCACTGACGAAGACTCCCGGGAGTGCAGGTACAGCTCCAGCGATTTCCATTACAAAATACGGTAACAGTTGATCGCTTTTTCGTATAGCTCCCGTTGTAAGAGGATCGCATTCGTGGAAAGTAGCATATATAACCAATCCCGTATAACAACACATCGACACAATAGAAAGAATGCCAGCCGCTAAAATTCCAATAGTTCTGTAAAATTTAAATTATTAATATATTATTTGGGATGTACCTACATAGTAGGTAGTTGTATTGTACACAATTCAATAAATTTTACATATGATATAAAATGCAACGTTGTAAAACTCAATAATGTTAACATTGTCTCAATCAAGTGGTGGTCAACCAAGGGTGGAGAAAATACCGAGCGCATACTTGTAATAGTGAGAAAAATAATTGCAAACGACGGACGCGACGTCAGATATATAAAAGAAATACGTCTTGTGTGAAAATATATAAGAAGTGTAATATTTCGAGGAAGTTTCTGTCAGCTTTCAAACGCTTCATTTATTCCTAATAAGAAATTATTTTTTCATTCAATTTAATTATTTTTGTGGTAAAAAGAAATAGATCAAACACAACCCATCTAGAAAAAAATATTTTGATAAAATATACTTTTCAATGTATGAATATATAAATGTATTTTGTGCGATTTATGATGTCATTGCAAATAGTATGATAACTAATAAATACCACTATTGTCCACACTAATTAGTCCGGTGAAACTAAGTACTACTTGAACCCCACTCAATATAAGACTGAATGTCTCTGATGGTCTCTGCAATATACAAGTCTAATTGGTCGCCTTAACACAAGACCTAATTCTTTTAACTTTTAAAATGAAAAATATAGTATTTTACAGTACATTCTTAAATACGATAAATCAATTTAATAACTCACATATTTGCCGTCCTCAAAGAAGGCATTGAAAGACATCGCTGTACCATGGCTTGATTTACAGAACAAGACGCTAGCCAACTGAAAAAATTACCCACTGTTGTCGTCCAAAAGGTGTGTCTTATCATCGGATCTATATCAAAGCTGTAATTTGAAATCAATTAAAATTGTATTATTAATTTGAAAAAAAAAACATTCTTACACCTTGAATATTAATACGTAATATTTATTTAAAAATACATCCTTGTAATAACACTTTCAGCTTTCAGTGAATGGTCGTTGATTTTTACCACCTTTTTTATTGAACTGGGGTGAGAAATAGGTACCTATATCAATTAAACGTGTATTGAATTCAAACGTTGTAAATTCAAATTCTGACAGCGAGCCATGTCGATACTGACCAAGGCGAATACAACGAACACCCTATTATTACAATATTGTACAATATCAGTTTATTCCCATGACAAATTACGAGTATCGGAATTTCTACTACAAACCAATAAATGTGATACAAAATATAAATTTTATTACCCTTAAAAGCCTAGATTCATTGAAATACTTAATATTGCTTATTGTGCGATTATCTGTATTTACACAAGTATCAAATTATTATTTGAAATATTTACGAAATCCAAATAGTCATAAGTGTACTTTAAATAAACCAGTATAATTTTTGATGCGTTATTGAAATTCGTCGATACATTCCAAACAAGTTAATTTGAACTACCCGTTACATACTCCCCGACTCCCAGTAACGAGGCAATTAATAAAGGGAATCTCGAGTGGGTTTCGAACACATTTTATATATTTTTATTTAAGTATTTATCTCAATTCCCTACTTATACTATATGCGATTCAATCTAGGCTACGTCGAGATTCGATTAGTTGAATTGAAGTGCGCAGTCGACGGACACTTTCAACTTAATATGTTACTATGTGACCAATGTTTAAAGGGCGTCTTTACTCAATTCATTCTGCGTATATCTTTATATGCATTGGGTTTATATGTTGAACTGACCAACAGGTTGGAAAAGTGAAGGAAATGTTTTATTAGAGTCCTTTACGCTCAGTCTTTGTAAACCTGACACTACACCTGCTTAATATCTCATTACATTCGTAGCATGTGTTCAAATTGCTTCAAAGATAAAGCCAGCATACATATACATATGTACATTTGTGCAAATACCTATAAAGGATTTGTGCTTTACTAAAATTGCACTAAGAATAAATATGTTTAATAGAACAGGTTCTTGTGGTATTTCGATTCCAATATTAGTGTCGTCACACAAAACGTTTGCTAGAAACTTTATTCTTTGTCTTAGAGTCACGATAAAGGAACAAAAGCTCCACACATTCCAACTTGTAAAATGATATGTTACTACACTCCTGTGCTCTTATCCATCGTCAATTAAAGTTTATATATTTTTCTCGATAAAATACTGTAGAATAATGAATACACATATATTTCTCGTGTATCAACGTACAAATATTCCATGTATTCGCCGTAAACGAGACGTTGAGCTTCTGAGTTCCCGGTAAAACCTCAACTATTAAAGCTGAACACCCGCACAAAGTATGTGCATTCGTATTATACTAAAATATTCAAAGAAAACACGTAATCCTTTGAGAAAATTGAAGTCATTATACTCGCATATGCAACTTACCTACGTCATAAAATCTATGCAACCATAAATATAATGATGTTTTCACGGTGAACCCCTAAAATGCGTTGTACAATATGTATGTTTTATATTTTTATAATATGTTTTTTTTACAATAGCAATATATTTTTTTTAGTAAATGGTTCTCGTTGCATCTCTCTTACCGTGATTATGAATATTACAAAAAGCCAAGACACTGAAGTATGTGATGCTGTACCTGTCGCATACAGAAATTTCCAATAAATACTCCACGCTGGTTTATGATATTCTTGAGTATGTTAAATATAAATATTTTATTTAAATTTTACATACATTTAATACTATTATAAAAACCGTTTCTTCAAATATCATAATTGCAATACTCGGAAATTGGTTCTTATTCTATGATATTTCATCTTAATAAAAAGCTTGCTAATAAAATCTTAAAACAAAAAATATGATACAATTTAGATAAATAGTCCATGGTCAAATTAAAAATTTCTTGATATTCAAAAAACAAATCTTTGTCTTTACTTATAACATAGATTGCTCACAGTCATCACACAATCCAATCTATCCAATTTTTTTTATAAATTTATATAATTTTCAATTTTAATGTTCCTTATGCACCTCTACCATTCTTCTGAAAGTTGTGGAGGTGTCGACTATAGGATGTTTAGATGTATATTTTATGTACGATATGCTTGTACAAAATAAAATATGTAAATCAATAACCACAATTTTACGCGTAGGTATCTGTTATATGAAAATAAGCGTGAGTATATTGGGTATTTGCGCAGATGAGCGTCTGTGTACTATTATAACTTTATTGAGATTAAGTAAATGTAAGAAATTAAAATTTAGTAGACACTGTTTAGATTATCATCTAAACAATCATTTATTGTTGTGTGTCATTCATATTGAAAATCAGTTGTAGTTTCGGAGATGATAGATACTGTACTATTTGTAAATTCATTTTTATTAATCGTTTATTTTTAAAAACAATACCCTTGTCACAATTTTTCCATGGTGAAATGATATTTATAAAAAAGCTGATAAAAAATATTCAATATGAATAACCGTCTAACAGTGGAATAAATTCTGAGGGATTACAACACAACATGAAAAGGATTTTCCATACAATAGCGTATTATAGACCACCGTATTTCCTTTGAAAGAAATATACATCTATGTAATGTCACATCGATATTATAAATATTATTTATTTAATTCAATATGATTTCCCGGTTGCATGAAAAATTAACCGTAATTATTTTACACATTGATCTCGAAATATGTCTACTACACGACAATGTCTGCTTACTAAACACTATAGTGTAGGTTTATAAAATCATAATACGTATGTATATTAATATCGTCATGTTTACAAAAATTGCTGTGAAATACCAGCATGGTTGAAATTCTTCTTTACGTACACAACCTGTATATTTATTATTTGCCCCTTCCCATATTACATTTTGTATACGGTGTTTTTCTCGAAATTCTAAATCGTAATATTTCACCGCTTGCTCTCTGAAAGGTATAGATAGACGCGAATAAAAACAAAACTGCACCTCTGATCCTGTCAAATGCTTTAGTAAATTCTCGGTTTGAAATGTAATATTCCATGTTTCGAATACGTTCATTTAGCTATGTGAATAGTATGTATATTACAGTGCTGTGGTATTGCAGGCTATTTCATTTTGAATTTAATGGTAAGCTCTTTTAATGTTCGACTTGGAAATCTATATTACTTACTTGAAAAACTCCCAGCGATCTCCTTTAACAGCTCTTTCATAAACAACAGAAACGCCTCCTACTTTATACGTTCCATAAACCATGACAAATATGACTCCACCAAACATGAGGATCGTTTGAAGAGTGTCAGTCCAAACAACAGCCTTAAGTCCACCCTGCACAAAGATTAGTAATTTCAATATAACTTATTTTAATATTAATTTCATTTTTCAAATACGTAATTGAGGTCGTAGACTTCTTGGAATAAAATTATAGCTTATAGAAAAAATCTTCTTTCAGAAATTTTCCGTAACAAATTTTCAAATCAATTGAAGTCTATTGAAAATTGCACGCAATTTTAAGATGTACTTTCAAATGAGAGTATGCCACCTCAAAGCTTATTGGACTGTGCAAAATATTATAATATTTTTCATATACCTTCATTAAAATAGACTTACCAGTGTTGTATAAAATATGCACACCACACAGACGATTGGGGATATTAAATGCAAATTGATTCCCGTTACTGTAAAATTAGCACAACGATTATTAATATTTATTTCTAACACATTAAAGTATCGTATAATAAAATTTCATTTAAATTTCGCGGAGAAAATAAATGGGATTAAGATTTTTTTTTCAAATTTAAGATTTTTATCGTTCATCCGGCGGATACTGTAGTCACTTCAAAGCGGATGTTCAATATTTTTGCAGAAGTCAAAGGGATTTACGTAAAGTGGAAACTCTCTTCTTAATATTATTCCCTAAGAGACCAAATGGGATAAGCGCAACAGGTACCAAACAAAAATATGTATGAGTCGGATTTATATAATTATGTAAAATGCTATTCTCAAAGCTAATTCATACAGTTAAAATTGGTCCTTGGTTCTAAGTGAACTAAGAACAAATATTATTTAAAATCTAATCGATTTTTTTCATAAACTTACGTCGATGCTGAAAATAATTATAGCTTTAATTAACTCGGTAAAGATTGCACATGATATTGACTAACGAAATTCGAAGAATATTAATCAGTACGCATCATGAACAGAATCAGTACCTATCATTAACAGATAAATAATTACATGTAAAGGATGCTTTAAAAGAGATTGTACACCCACTCTCATCCAAAGGCATTATTACCAAGTTCATTTGAGGCGTTTGGTTATACGGTAAAATCAATAGATCTAAAAGGGATTTTAATTAAGAGCACACAAACTTTCCATATTTTCTTATTATTAAATTTGCTTATCGCTTTAGATTAAGAGATATTACAAAGAAAGGGCTAGTTTAATCAAGGGTTCGTTCTTTGTGAAGAAAACTATTCTAGTTGAAGCTCAAATGCAATATGTATTCGATTGATATTAATGTAACAAGTCGTGGATGTAATTGTCATTCTTACCTTGACTGAAAGCCAACGCCGGTACGTATATTACAATAGGAATGTAGAGAAGCATCTTGATAATGAATATTACTGATCCTAGAATTCTCACAGATTGATTAAATCGAAGTTTGAGATACTGCAACACAATAATAAACTTTCGAGTACACACGCTCCTTTAGATAATTAATATTCAGCGGATTCTCTGCTTTTTATTTATGAAATGCGATTGTGGGTCGCATCTCGGATTGAAACTAATAAAAGAGAAATGAGGTTTCATCTTGTAAAATAATTTCACTCCACTCCTGAGGGACATCGATGATCATAATGAAACTCGTGAAAGTTTTTACAAGGCGAAATGGATTTTTCAACATTTCATTATGTAAAAACTACTATTTCATGCTATTGTAATAGGTTGCGGTGATTGTTTGAATTTGATTTCTGCAAATACAGACTGCTTCTTTGTGTTGCATTACATACCTAGTACCTATTTTCAATATTGTAGGTATCAAAGCGTTGATAAAACATCACTGAATGTAGTAACATCATATTCTTAACTTATATAATAATTAATTCTAATTATTATAAATTACCTCGTAACTGGATGTGATTTGGAGTTTGTAAAATACAGGCAGGTAAACTAATGCCATAGTGACGGACACAAAACATTCTGAACCTATTATCATCCAATATTGTGTACCGAATGTGTACATTTCAGCGGGTAGACCCAATAGCGAAATTCCCGAAATATAACTGAAACAGTACAAACATTATAACAGGTTGGATAAAATCACCAATTAAAAGTGTTACAAAATTTAAAAAAATTGGTAACAACATTGATGTTCGATTGTATCGATTTGAGTAAAGTTTATGTCTAACAAACTAACCAACGTGACTTTACAATGACGCAAAACTTACTTCCCTTCAAGTACAAAAGTTCTCCTCTTATTCCCCTCTTAAATAGAGCAATCCCACGAAAAGTTGTCTTTAAGAACGCGATGAACATACTATAGAAAATAGTTTCAAATCATGCTAAAATATTTTAAGGGTTGGTAGAAATATTTACAAAACGCGGAAATCATCAAAATGCTAATTTTTACATTGAGTACTGATTAATATTGGAAATTTTATCATTTACCACAGCATTTGAATATTTCATTGTGATCATTTTTTAAATAAATTTTTAAATGAAATATAAGACGGAACACTGTTTGATTAGAAAAATGGTGTGACATACTTGACGTTGACTGACGTACATAATTAGAGAGTATTTGACCAAGTGGACAATGACTGCATGGAACGTCTTCATATTGAATGCAAGCACAACCTATTTCCATTTTTTTTTTATTTCTTTTTGTAAACCACTGGAAACATTGTAAATTGGAAACGCATATTCACTGCCGGCGGCGCCAGGTCGGTGCAAAACGCAAGCGGTTGGAATGAACAATTAAAATTCTTAAAATGTAATATCCGAAACAACGCAAAATAGAATTTTTCTTTCATAAAATCTAAAATATGTACACACCCCAACATCAGACAATATAAGGGATAAAATCGAATTTTTGAAGTTACATTTTTATTATGTGAGAAATCCAAAATAGTATTGCTTCAGAGATTTTTGTACAATATTAATATTTATTTGAAATTTTCGATTAAATTTATGAGAAAACGTTAAATAAAAAGTCTTCTTTCACAAATTATATTAAAAAATGACTAGCGGTACCCTGTTTCGTTGACGTTGATGTTTTTTGAGTCTCTCTGTAACATCTTTGTTTTAGCCGCCAATATGGCCTTTCACTTACAGTTAATTACGATTACAATTATTGAATTGCATATCTGGAAATAATATACTGATAAATTCATCCCGTGGACTTTGGTGGACGTAGTTCTTTTTTTATATAATTACTTTTTTCTAATACAATTTATACATTTATCGGTTTCATCTCGATTAAGGCTCTTCTCCATCAAAGAACTGAACCGGGAATGCTTGACACGAATAAATATGTATCATGTTTGAAAAATTAATAAAATTAAATTAAAAAATGCAGACAACGAAATCTTACCAGCATTTTTCTGTTTCCGATTCCCAAAAATTCATCCCTCGAAGGTATTTTATGAGCCATTTTTTTTTTGATTTTTGCTTTGTCTTTGGTTTTTGCTTTGTCTTTGATTTTTGCTTTGTTTTTATACCAAATACTTTATAAATGTTGCATACAAGCGAAAATAATACATTTTCACATAAATATATTATGTCATGTAAAAAGAAAACTTGCACGGAAAGTTAACCGTGCAAGTTAATTACACATTGTTTTCACATTTTTTGGCTCGTTTAACCCTTTGAATTTGTGTCCAACATAAAAGTTTCGTCTCGCGAATATATCATAATATTAAATAGTTATTTAATAGAACCTCTTAAAAATTAGTAAATATTTTAATTTATCTATTTAAATAACCCTTGGTGCTTTTTACATTTCAAACGCCCACATATAGCGTCTATCGTTTAGCTACTGTAAGTTAATTAATTAAGTGAAATTGAAATATCTAACGTAACGGTTTCTGAAAGCCGTAACCATACAAATTAAATGTGCACGGCTAGCATTTTTCTTTGTTGTCCGTTTAACCTTTTACAATTCTCTTGTATTGTTTTATCTTAAATCGTATCCCTGAAGCGATGTAAAGCAAAGGAGCACAAAAACGTAAAAATGGCTTTAAAAAAAAGATTTTCGACCTGAAAATAACGGACCCAAAAAATATTCAACTAGAAGTTAAAAGGGCACACCATAATGAATGCACAAATGGTAATAAAAGCTGGTGCATCAATAGTTCTAAATTTAGTATTGGCTCTAAAAGATATTTCATGTCATTCGGCTACCTTATTTTAATATAATTATGAAATGTTTCACCTTTGAAAACGTTTCAGTTGTTGGGGTGTTTATCCTATTTATATTTTGATGTTGATATTACTTCAAAGTTTTTATTGACGTTTATTCGGTATTTACCTATTATATGCATTTCCTTTGAATAAATTCATTTATATTTTCATAAGTATATTTAATTAAAGCATAGCTTTTATTAATAATGTTTTTTTTTTCATATTATGTAAAAAAACTTACCTCGCTATCAATGACATGGATATTGGGAATATTCCCATTGTTTTACCACCCATCAAATATTCCTTTGTCGTATTTTGCTTTTGTTTGGCAAAAAATGCAAAATATATTCCAATAAGGGCCGATAAAAGTAGCATCAGACCAAAGACAAGATAGTCCAGTTGGTCGAAATATCGATTTTCAGGAATCACTGGATCTTTTGATCCTTCCATCTCGACTCTGGACAAAATCAAATAATATGTCGATTGTAATTAATAGTTGGGTTTTTGAAGATTTGGAGCATAAGCACTATACACTGAACTGGTGATGGCAAATAATGTTCGATAAAACGCACTTTTGTTAACGTATATTTTTCTAAATATAACAAAAAAATTTAAATTGTAATGCTAAGTCTGCAATATATTTGTTGAGTTACTTCATATCCCGTTGATCACCGACTCACTCACTCATGATGACCAACGATGATGAGGAAGACATTTTCCTTTCGGCGCAATTCAGTGGTTATCAATTGCATTAACATCATATTATTTATAATTATGTGCGTTACTTACGCATTAATCTTTCTGGAATCATCATTAAAGTGGGAGTGTAAACATTTTCAAATACAAATATAATTTTTTTTTAACAGTATATTACAACAGAAGTAAGTATACGGCATGCATCGACTCTTGTGAAATTAATTAACTGAATTCATATTTGTACTGACACGTAAGGGTGGAAAATTGCATATATTTTTGTTTTAAATTCCAGTTCGAGTTTGATACATATAGATGAAGTCATATTTTTTTTTTGTACGTGGAGAGCTTCTGGAATGGAATTGATTTACCGGTCCACCGCGATTGTAATATCAATATCACCCGCTAGGTCGGACATGACATACGGACAGAAAGTAGTATTGCAATTTCATTTCAATAATTTCCTATCCGTGAAGTGTATCACTGAAAAGTATATTTGTTTACGATAAGTGATATTGCAAATATTTTAGTAGGGCTTTATATAATATGATATGCGTTTAAAAATTATTCATTAAGCATGAGATTTTTTTCTCGTATCGACACATTTCAATTAAATAGAGATGTTAAAACATTCCTTTTTTTAATTGTTCGGAAATTAGTTAGTTACTTTTTAATGAATATTGTTTTCCACAATATGCTTTATACGTTCACATAAAGAGCAGGTGCAGTTACTACAGTGTAACCATTCTTTTGAAAAACACACAATAAGCAGCTTCAATACGATTACTACGGGCTTACCTTCAAATACTCACCGGTAAAATCTCCCTTTAATGTTAATAGTAAAGAAAGAAAAGCTTCTTAGACACTGTGTCTACGGGGGAGTTTATGTTGTGTTTACTTCACAGACATATTTTTTAATTATTTATTTTTCAAATTTATCATCAGAAATTCTTGTAAACTGATAGCATGACTACTTTATATTCTATATTGAAATAGTAAAATAATATGAAACAATATCATAATGTAGTATGACCTGGAAAATTTCGATATTATGGGAACGTATTGAGTTACACCAACAATATCGATTTGATCATGAAAATATGTTGTGGTGTCAAAATATTTGTACTAATTCTATTTAGAATATTTATTAATCTGCTTTGAGGCACAGTGGTATACACATACAAAGATATTATTTTTTGCGGTATGAATATATTTATGTATTTTTTCACAAATGTGTCGCCGAAAGATTTGTTTGTATTCAACCTTATGTGGAATTATGATTATTATCAATGTTTACAAACAGATCCAAGGTATGGTCTGCATGTTAATTAATATCCTCGGTCGAGCATATCATACAATCACAGTGTGTATTGTCCCTGGCAGGATGTCTATTACTTTAGTCCACGACTTGGACATCGATGTTTAAATCAATTATTCCATATACGGTTCTCGAATAGCACAGCGCTGACACGGCAACAACACTAGACGTATATCTAGTTCATTCATTGTATACAAAATTAATTTCATCGTCAGTTATATCCGGATCGGAAAACACTACTTTGTAAAACTTCTTTAAAATTCCGTTAGATTGATTATTTTTTGTAAATAAAATAAGCTAATTAAATTGATCATTTGCTCTGTGAAATCTAATTTATTATATAGATTATAGAATAATCACTTTGCTCGGCGTTTGTACCTTGAATATAAACAATAACCTCGTTCAAGGAGTTAATTCCTTTGTATGTTTCAGAAGTATCAAACAAATATGACCCTCAATAATCACGTACACCCTATACATATTTTTGTCTAATATGAAAATTTTGTTTAAAATAGGTTGTTTAGCGAAATATTGAAAAGAAAGTACTTACCTATGATAGAGTAATCGTAGTCATTGGCAAGACAAATTAAATCCAATTACTTGCATTAGGAGGAAAACTTTAAAGAGGATTCTGTTTCTGACGCATTCAAACAATGTAAGATAAGGCGGAACAATCAAATTTACTCATTGTATAGAGCGTAAATGTAGGTCAGTTCATTGGGGTTGTAACACTTGGTTGAGCCAAGGAGCCGCTAGTATACATAGTATCGGTATTTCTAAGCCCGAGAGGAGGGAAGCGAATAGGGTGATAAATTGCATAATGTGGTCAAGAATTTAAATGTAACCGAGGATTTAAATGCTTCAATAAAAATTGTAGAAGGCTAAAACTTTACAAAGATAGATATTTAAAAATGTCAATGAGTATTTGATTTTTTTTTTAATTCTCAATTTTACGTATTCATTCGTAATTAACATTGAATTTATATTTTCGACCGAAGAAAATAAAATTCCTTATTTTCGCCATAAATATTTAAGGTTTACTAATAAGTAAGGTTTTAAGATATTTCTCAATACGGTGATTTTATTTTATACACGATTTTTATCGAATTATATCATAAATTTTCGCACTTGTGGCCATTTATTCAAAGGGAAAATTTGTTACAGAAGATTTTCTATAAGATCCCTTGTATTGTATCTATATATACATTTATAAGCATCGCACCCCATGTGGTTGAATAAGAGTCTTAAAAATCCCTTGTGTACCTTTTTATGCCTCAACAAATACCATATTACCGTGCAGAGGATTATATTTTGTATTGTCATTGATTGTAAATAGGTTACAAATAAGTATTCCAAAGGATACCCACACTTAATATTGATAGGTATGTTTAACAAAGAAACGAATCCGATTGTGTAAAAAAATCATTTCATATTTGAGCTCATTCGAAAAATTGTGAATTACTTTATCCGGCTAGATACTTGTATCATTTATATTTTATCCCAAGATCTGATCATGATAACTAGGATTTCGCAGGATAATTCATCATATCAACAAGTCTATTTCAGAACGCTCCAAGTCAATTGCGGCATACCGGTATACGACTTCAACCAATTGCTTTAAGAAAACTTTTGTGATCAAAACTCTTCAACAACTATCAAGATTCCATATAAGATAAATATTCATATTTACGATAACTGTTTTTGAAAAAACTTAACATGAATTGTACATTGCTTTATTGAATTGGCATGGTATATTTTTGCTATAAATTTGATATTGAAATCAATATAATAGAGTATAACAATTGTATATATGTTTCAAGGTACATTATGTAATAAATTTTATTAGCACGTGTATCGTTACGCGCTTAATTGATCATAAAATTATGTTTAATATGTCGTTCGCCAAATTGCCTAACTGCTGCTGCATTGAAATTGTATTAAAAACTCCTCTCTATAGAAATTTTCCTCGAATTAGTGATGATCAAAATGGCTTTTAATAATATATATAGTTTGGTGGTTTCCCAAGCCACATACAGATGAATCTTCATATTTACTACGGCATAATGAAATATTGCTAAATGTATTGTTGCGGAAATGTTTTCTCGCTCCTGAATCAATAATGCTAACCACCGTAACACATCAAAGAAAAACTCCTAAGAAGCGTTTGTGTTTATTTACTTATTTATTAAAATCTTCAAATAAATAATCTTGCATACAAACTTGGACTGGATTTTAACATTATGTATTTAACTAAAAATAATGATTAAATAATTTACTATATAATATAGACTACGATTGCAGTACGAAAGAAAGAAAAAAACAATGAACCCATTCACAAATCGGTTATTTGAGTGCACCATCCTGGTCAATGTAACTGCGGTTAAATAGTATAAATTATTATTTGATACATTGCTTAATATTACTCTCTACGTCCGGTGATATTTTGGTTGACTGTGCCACATCGCATGTCGTTGGTAACACATTTGGGTAAAGACATACCTAGTAAAAATCGCGGATGTTCCAGATTATGTAATTTATTAATTAATTAAAAGCGGGATTAAGTCCCGCTAGATAAAATAAAAAAAATTACTATAAATATTGACTTTTAAATTTTACCGTTAAAAGTTCACCACGAGCAAATTTAGCGTTCTATTTGGCCGGGCTTATAATAATACATTTAACAATGTGAGTGTATTTTTTTAAATAATATTCAAACCAGTATTGGAAAAAATCACCACTACCTTGAACTTAATATAAGCCTTGGTCTACCTTTATTAATTTTGGCTATGTGACATTAATTCGATGTGATGATAATATGTATCTCCAATAAATCTATATTATTCGAAACGTCTTGTGGTGTAATATACATAAAACGATGATGAAAAGAGTTTTGCACCAAAATATTCAGTAAAAATATAATACATGTATATTTTTATAAAAAATACCGTATAAGATATTTGGTATAAAACTTGTTTTCTTCTCTCCGTGTAAACTGTCAATGTGTATGTAGATACGTTTTTGTGTTAATACCCCACAATAAGACTACCATTTTAAATAGATGACGTAATTGATATCGGAGCGAATTTTATAGAGTTGGTAATTTAGTTTTATCATATTTTTTTTTTTGAGATAATGAGTAGGATTGAAATTGTTCTTAAGATGATTTTAGCAATATTATTTTGCTCAGATACCAGATTCAATATGCATTGCATGCAATTTCTAATATGAGTGGTAAGTACCATTGGGAATATTGCATACTTTTTTTAATTAGAAAATACACCCCTTCATTTCCCCGACAACTCGATATCTGATCTCTATTATAAAATCTACGTATTTCAATTCCTTGCGCTCAAGGATCTTCTATCACCCCTCCCCACTTACCTTGACCCTCATTCGAATTGAATCACGACACATTTAACCTACAAATATTTGTAATATGTAAACGTTAATTTCTCTATTCATGACCAACATGGATTTGTAGCGGGAAGGTCTACCCTAACCAACCTGATAAGCTATCAAAATTACATAACTGATTGCTTCTCGAACAAATGACCGGCTGATTATATTTATACAGATTTATACAGATTTATACAATGCATTGGATAGAGTTAATCACTAGATTCTAATATTCAAGTTTGAACATCTGGAATTTTCTGGTCCTCTTCTGTCATGGCTGTCGAGTCATCTTTCCAACCGCAAGCTCTCTGTTATAATGGAACGTATTGTTTCAAATGGTTTCGTGGTCAATGGTTGTGTGCTCCAGGGATCACATTTGGGTCCGTTTCTGTTCATCCTATTTATAAACGATGTGGTGAAAGAATTTCACGATATCAGAGTCTTACTTTTTGAAGATGACCTCAAGCTTTACACATGGGTGAAAAGTGTGAAGGACTGCTTAGTCTTACAAGATAACTTGAGACGACTAGTGTATTGATGTGACTGCAACCATACCTGTCTCAACATTGATAAATGTCTGGTTATGAGATTTTATCGAAATAGAAGTCTCATGTACTATGACTATTCGATGAATGGTTTGGCGTCAAAGACCAGGGACTTTGGGGTTATCTTTGATCGTAGACTCAGTTTCGTTGAACACATACACCACATCACCAATAAAGCCATGAAAGTTTTGTGCTTCATTAAGAGGATTACCAGTGATTTCAAGATTCCTAATACGGTGATATTGCTTTATTTGTCCCTGGTTTGTAGTAACCCAGAATATTGCTCTATTATATGGGATCCGTCTTATATTATATTATCACTCATATGTCATTGAAAAAGTTCAAAATAGATTCTTGAGGCACATGAATTTTCTTCTCTGTATTCCCGCTTCTGACATAGATTATTCTTTTCTTTGTTGGAAACTGAACATTCCCAGTCTTAGTGTGAGGCGCACCGTGACTGACCTTGTATGCTCACACAAAATATCTAACGGTGTGTATGACTGCCCTGATTTGTTAGCTGCCATTAACTTAAAAGTCCCCAAACATAACTCCCGCCGAAATTTTCCATTTTATCCACAGTATTCCTCATCCAACTACCTCTTTTATTCTCCTCTGAACAGGCTGCAACGAATTTGCGCACCTGGGTGAACCCTTTTCCACAAATTCTGCCACCTATAGGGCAGTTGTTTAGGAGCGACTTTTATATAGCAACATATAACTTATTATTTCCTACACCTTACTTTATTATATTTTATACAAACTACTACTATTACTAAGTCGGTGAAATGCTTTTGCGCTACCTTTTGCCAATAATTGAATAAATATTGCTTTTTGTCACCTTTCACAAAAAAGCCACATTTTTGCACTTTTTCCCAGATTTTGACGAATGAAACAATTAAATGTAGCTCAACAAAAAAATATTTCAAGTTGATGTGTTTATCGTCACCACTATAACTATATAGTGTCCGGGCAAGATATTTCAAAGATTTCGAAGTGTGCTATTGTCACTACAGTATATGCAATAGAAGATAAAGGGTAACTAAACATATAGCGATCACTTCTACTATCCAATTTCTTCGAAAAAAAAATGCATAAGTAGCCATCTGGCATTAAAAAATCGGTTGGCGATGACTTCAATATATCCAAGATCTGAAAAGAACATTATAAATATATGTACATACGTAGTTTTTTTTACTTTTTGCGGGTTTTAATAAATTCATACTCTTACTATCTGAGACAAATATTTTCATGAAATCAATTTGTGTGTATACAGGATCAACTTTCAGGCAATAGAAACAAAGTGTAACCTCGTTTTTACGTACCCTCAAATTTACGTTATCACTGTCATTGTTTTAGAGTCCTGGAATAGAACCCAGTTGGGTACGTACCATGGAGCATTTAAAATTGCTCTCAGAGTCTTATTTTGTAGTCTGTCGATACTGCTTATATGAGTATCCTTAGCTGTCCCCCACAGTAAACATCTATATGTCCAAATAGGTTTGATTATTGCTTTATACAGCAATTGCTTGTTGGTAAGTGAGAGTTGGGAATGTCTGCCAACCAACCAATATATTTGTCTTTTTTATGTTGCATTTGAAGAGTCTTTGTTTTAATGTGTTTTTGCCATGTTAGGCATCTGTCAAGGTGTATACCGAGGTATTTAGCCGAGTCTTCTTATGAAATATTTTTCCCATTGTTTTTCACTGGTGAATACGTCTCTTTTTTGTTTGTAAATGTCACCTGTGTGTATTTGGTTTGATTGACTTTGATTCTCGATACTTCAAGCCATTTTTGTATTGTGTCAAGGGGTTTTCTGGAGGAATTGTGAGGCAGCTGTTGGATCTCTATCCGAGGCGAGTATGACAATATCGTCAGAGTATGTAGCCAGTGTTGTGTTATCGTTTGTATATATTAGATACAATACAGGACCTAATACACCTCCCTGCGGTACTCCAGATCTTATAGTATTAAGATTTGAAGTTTCGTTGTCAAATTTCACATAGAACTGTCTATCGGTCAAGTACGATTTGATAATATCGTACATGTTTTTGGGCAGTTTTCCTTTGATTTTATAAAGCAGGCCTGGGTGCCAGACTTTGTCAAAAGCTTGACTTATCTTTAAACATGCTGCTGAACAGTAGTTTTTTTCTTATATGGAGCGATCTATGATCGTCACAACTCGATGAAATTGTTCAATTGTCGAGTGCGCTTCTCGGAAACTGAATTGATGATCAGGGATCATGTGTTATTGAATAAGTATTGGTTACATGATGCGCAGTAGTGTTTTTCAAATATTTTGGAAAATATTGGCAGGAGGCTATGTTGTCCAAGATGTTGGCGTTCCAAAGACATATTTTTAATCATTGAATCATTTCTTATTTAGGACTAGAGCTACCATGATCAGAGTCATGTTTCCCATGGTTTTCATAAAAAGTTCCAAGAGTTTATCCATTTTAATTATTAAGTTATTTAAAATATTATTGTCTTGTGATTTTTCGGAAGTTGGCTCAATATTTTTGGTAGCTTGAGCATACGACTTTGGCATGTCATTGCTTGTGAAAGTGGTAGTGTTAGTCGAGTTGTTGGTCGGTTTTGAAAGTGCTTTCGTTCTCAATACGGGGATTTTACTTGTTTGTGCCTTTTTGCGTGTTTCGCAACATTTGTAATTTGCAGAGTGATTACCGTTGCAGTTTACACACTTCTCGTTGTTATATCTAGTAGTTCTGTTGCAAGCATTTGTTGCGTGCTCACCTGCGCACTTTACGCAACGTGGAGTCCTGTTGCAATATTTGGCGGTGTGTCCGTATCTTTGACACTTTTTGCATTGTATAACCTCTTTTTGAGGCCTCGGTGGCTCGATCACGACTTTACACCTGACTATGGTGTCGATTTTGTAAATTTCTTTGTTATTTTCTTTTTGTCTCAATTCACAAAAAAAAACATAGGCAGTGGGGTTTTGATGGTTTTTTTTGTAACATGTTTGTGATTCTGATAATGGCCATTGCTTGTGGGCTCTTTGGTTATTTCAGCGAGATCTGCCGCGTGGTAAAAGTTTTTGATTATAGCCTTATATGATCGGCTTTCTTTCGTCTGATACGAATGAAACTCGCTATCTCTATTTTTTAACCCTGTGGTTACAGGTATATATTTCTAAGACTTAGTGATCTGTATTTTTACTTGGGTTTTACCCAGCTGTTTGGTATAGTATGCTCCTTAAGCTACTTGGTCTAAGTAGTCTTTCAGTGGTTTGATATTCTCTACAGCGTGTACAAATATGGGTGGTGGCTTTGGCGTATGTTTGCCAATCGCTTGCTCCTCTTGTTTGTCTTGTAGTTTTTCAAATCGATTTGCTGTTATGACAGCAACCCAGTTTTTGTTTGGATATGCCTGTTTGGCTGTACTGGCATTCTCCGGACTAGATATTCTCTACGTTTTTGACGGAACTTTGATCCAAGAATCTATCTTATTATAAGTATTGGTGATCGATGCGGCAAGAGGACATTGATGATTCAGTTCTACTGTCTTATATATAATATGGTAAAATTACAGTGTAAAATAAATAAACACGGGTATCATAACCCGATATCAGGAGGGAGCGGGCAGTGCGCAAGACCGGTTTGGTGGTTGCGTCACTTGTGCACTCGACACTTTCGAACTTGCAAAACCAATACACAACGGCTCTCTGAATCCAACTACTACCTTTTTAAGAGTCAAATTTCATAGCAAAAGTGCCACCTTTTTGTTGGATTCTTCTAATTAGGACCTATAATTAACTTAAATATTTTTGTATACCACACGCCTATTTTCTTATACAATGAAGTTTCGCAACGAATTTTGAAGAGATTTTTCAGATAATCAAGGACCTAAATTCAGTTCAAATGAAAATAAGAACATACATCTACTATGGAATTTTAACTTTATAGTACCAATTTCTCTTGATAATCAAATATCACTATAATTTAGATTTAACAGAATCTATTATCACCAATATGTAAAAAGAATTATAAACTGGATTTGGGATATTTTGATTCTGAGCGCCTCATTGATTGGCTATAAAATCTGTCAAATATTCGTTGCGGGACTCATCAATACTTACATCCATACATATACTTACTTTTATGCATTATGAGTGCATTTTCATATTGACTTTAATCAATACGTGTAGACTTGTATTTTGTGGAAGATGAATATTTTTTTTAGATTAAGTTTTAATAGATCTTGATATTTTGAAGTACATTTCTGGTATGAGCGGGATTATTCAAACTATGTACATATATGCAATATTTGTTGCACTCCACGCCACTCTAAAATTTCTCTGATCGAGTCAAATTGACCATGTAATTCAATTAATCCATGGGTTTAATAGTATGTATGTTGCGTTGTAAAATCAATTTACTATCACAAAATTCCTTATATTGCTTTAATCATTATCATTATTTCATTGTTTAAGATAAAAAATTAGGGAATGGGGGGTATAGAATAAAATACAAATATAACTTACAATCTATTTATTTTAATCATAACACACTTTGACATTTAGATTCAAAATCACATTTAGACACACAGATTGATTAAATTCATTAACATCAAATTTTTCATAAACTTAATTTTCTAAGGTGTCGATTGACAAAATGTTTTATAATTGTAACACATAGACTAGATTCGCTTTGTTGATACATTGATGTAGGGTTGTTTTTATTGAGAACAATTTTTGATAATGATGTTCAGAAGTACAGGAATGACTGAAAAATCCACGATTTGTATCGATGGTATTTTTTTAATTTACTATTTAGAATGTTTACGCGACTATGACACGCCATCAGACAAAGCGTGATTGTTAATAATGATAATAGTTATTTTAACACAACATCAAACACTGATAAACACAATATTCATACATTAATCGTTAATGTGTTGTTATTTTACTATAATCATGTAGTTATCCATAAGGAGGAGTAATTCGAGTACTTTGATTGGGCTCGAATCATTCGCACTGAACTCACCCCCGAAATTGATAGTAAAATACAACACATTTCACGCATACAGACGAACAACATCTATCACAATATCAAGTACTAGTAACAGTTATTTTTACTAGTTGGTATACATAATATTATTTAGAGAAACTTGATATAGATTATATTATTTTACTTATAATGTTGTCATCGCGTGAAATATGTCAAGAAAACATCTCAAACAAGGTTAAGCTAACATAATCATACGAGTCAATCCGTGTAAATCTTCCTCAGAGCCTTCTTTTTAAGTTTAATAATTTCAACTTATCGTTCATTTCCATCAATGTTGTTAAAAATATGAGTAGTACTATAGGGTGAAGCTTTTCATTCTCTCATTTGTTCATACCGATTGGTTATTGTGGATATGAAAGCGAATTGAAAAATCGGTGGTAGTAATTTCTCGTGTATACTTTTAAGGTGATTAATATAAAACAACTATTTATCATTAGATCTGTATATACCGGCATTTCGATGCAATGGAAATTTAATAGGCCGAAATAATCTTCTTTTTTGTATTGAAAATATTTAAATATTCTAACTAGTAACTTGAAAATAATTTACATTGGCGCCGCCGACCCGATTATAATACATAAACTAAAAAATCTGTCAATTAAAATTGTTTCAATGGCGGCTAAACAAATGTACAGTCGAGAATTTGGTCGCATATTTAAAAGCAATATTATTTTCAATTGGCTGTATCCCAACATGGCCGCAAGAAAGCTACGCTAAATATTTATCTAATTCATCAATTGGTTCAAATAGCACTAGGTGCAAATTTTCAAATCACATTTTAGAACTTTAACTTTCAACGTAGCTACGTGGTATGATTGAATAAAATCTGTATTCAGATGAAGTCCGCTGTTAGACGACTTATTATTATCATGATATCATGAGCCAAGCCCCTTTAAGCCATTTTTTAAATGTTTGTATATGAATAAGAATATGAATAGCACTCTTTCATTGTTTTCCCTAAAGTTATCAAATCCCATAAGAACTGTTAGCTCACAGCTCATGTTAAAATGCGACAGTTCGAATGCAAACTAATTAAATACCAGGCTGATGTCTTTTCATGTAATTTTCCCACCACTTTCAAAACAATTAACGCAATCCCCCGATTAGTATTCGGGGAAAATCTACCATTCCAAATGTACTTGACTGTCACGCGAATGACAATCTACAATACATTCGCGTAGGCAAAAACCGAGTACTTAAAATGCTTACAAGTTATATCAATTGCCTATATACTATTTTTTTATTATGAACTACATTTTTCACACACATTATACACCCATCTTACATAATATAATAAGTTTGAATTACTGCTAAGAGTGCATTAAGAGATTATATAAAGCTAGATAATTACGACAATGCAAAATTTTAATGTGCTTAAATTCGGTTGAGATGCCGATCATCTTAATCTAAAAAATGTGCATTATAATAAGATCTTATCATAGTAGTTAGTCGCAAAAATTCAAAAATGTGCATTTTTAATCACAACACCGACACGAGACAACAGCAAAATTACATTTTCGGATTTTCGGCGCAACAACACCAAAAAGCACATCAATTTAATTCCGAAAATCCTGATCTACTCATAAAGCGTATATATTCCACGCGTAAATATCTTAATCGATAAATACCATCCCTAAGACCACTACTCACTTTTGAGTGAACTACTAATTTTAAACTTTACACACCGATACAACACCGAAAAGATTAAAAGTGCTTATAATTTACTTCCTACGAATTTTGAATTAGAATACACTTAACGAATTAGTAAACGTACTCGGTTCTGCCCACGCGTCTGTTTTTTTATAAACTACATTAAAAAAAAATTAAAAATAACGCATCAAAAAAGGCGGATGAAAAAAGTTCAAAGCGCAAGAGTTTGCATAATAGTCAATCAGCTATTGTGCTAAAACGCTTATATTCAATAAGTATAAGGTGACCTACTAATGACATGGTTTTTCTCCACTGCTTAGAAATACAGTGATGCTTTTCCCTAATCGGGATTCCTGAAAATTGCACGATAGATTATTTTAAATATGACTGCAACAAATAAAGATAGCTGGAAATATACGTATATGAAAAACACAAAAAGTAGGAGTTCCAATGCGACAATGAGCATCAATTCAAAACACAAATAGCTTATATAAAAAATCATAAGAATTAATGAAAGTAAGTTTGGTTCATCATTTTCAATCTCGTCGTTTGCATCCATTATGCTCTGGGAAACCTGTTCAAAATATACGTTTATATTTAATTTACTGAGCGGCTAAAGCATTTTAAAGCTTCAGTTCCGCAGGGACAAGCATGTGGGTGTATTATACCCATTTTTATGGAAACAATTTCCACAATCGGGAACACCTGACAAGTGGCTTATTCTTTGCCTTGCGTGGCAGTGCTTTCCGCTGAGCTTTACGAAAGATCCTCGCGATGTTGTCGCAATTCGATTTATTAGTGTCCGTACGTGCTGATAAATATTAAAGTTCCAATTCACTCCCCAAACTCTTTCTCGAATAAATTAGGCGACGGAAAGGCGAGTGACCACCGAGTGAAATCAGTTAGTTATAAGATGATTTCAGCTATTTAATTTTTTCCCCTCGCTGTATATTATCTCCGACGGAAAAGGCGAATGATAATTGTAAATGTGTATTTTTTGAGTTTGTTATATTTGATGAACTGGTGTGGCAAAAAAGAGGATGATCATCATAATAACGAATATCATTGGTAGGTTGGTCACTCGTCTGTCGCCAGCTAATAATATAATATTTTATATCATCATAATTATATTAGTCAACCGGTGCTCGATAGCGCAGTGAATGCTTAAACGTCGCATGGGTCTGTACGAGAAGCTCTTCTCGACAAGGACGGGGACGAAGCTCTGAGCTGAGCGGCACCCTCAGACTTTGATTTTTTCACTTTACCGGTTCCTCCTGCCTTACCCTTCGAAGAACTGGAACTGCTGACCACCTCTGTTTCAGATACTTTTCCTGCGAAAATATGTAGATTTTATCCCGATGCCCACCTGCTTTGATTAATATTTATGATTTAATTTCTTACCTTTTTCAATATCAGTATGGGACTGAGCCTTGCGACAAACTACGACACCGGCGTTATTCAAGAAGTATTGGGTTTTTCCTTCTTTCAAAGACGCTCCTTCCTTTGAAAATAAATAAATTAGTTAAATAAGCAATTTCCTTGCAATTATAAATATACAAACTTACTTTCGTTTTCTTTTCGGCGGATGCGGTGTCTACACTGCCGCGCCACCACAGTCACTGAATCTCACAAAAGGCATTCGCCTTCTGCTCCTTAGTACTGGAATTATCACAATCTTCAGTGCTAATTTCGGGGGCTCCTTCTTTTGGACTAAAATATTTATTATTAGTTATTTTATTTTTATTATGAAAATTTTATTGAGATACAAATATTATTTACCTTCCTATTCTGGGTGTGCCTGTAGCTTGTCCTCGTAGAGCTAATGTAGAAATCATGGGGGGTCTCTGCGGTTTATTATCGATGATTTTTTCTATCTCTGTCATTATTTGCGGAGACAACTGGGGTAAGATCTACACAAGAACGACACACACTAATCAAAAAAAAACAAGGTCACCAGTTCACTCACGATGAAAAATAAGTATAGTGCGAAGAGGATTAAAAACATCGCCCGCAGATTCATGATTTAAGAATTGTTTATCAAACACGCTCACCACAATAAACTTTCACAATTGAAATAATTTTACTGTATGTCCTCCACATATCCATACGGCACCCATATGATATCCACGCACGGGGCGAACACTCCTCTGAAGTTTTCCATCCTTGGCAATAAACTGTTGTCGGCCATCGTGTTTAAAATAAAATCGGTAATATGATGACTGTGTGCAAACAGATCCACTCGGTTAATACTGATATGGTGAAAGATTTGCAAGTGGAATTTTGAATATCGTACAAAAAAATACTGATTGTGGAAATATAACTGGCAATCATACTAATAAAAATAATCACGGTTGTGTGGTTTTCTGCGCAATTCAAGCGGGATCTTATTGACTTCTTTTTGGTAGTTGCGGAGAAGACGATAAATTAAAGTGAAAAAAATAGCACACATAAGAATACGCCGAAGCGCAAGTAGGGGCTGTGGGAGCACCGTGGTGAAATGATTGTTGAAACACCGCCACTTGTTGCACAACGCCTTTCGGCCTCGCTCCTTGCTAAAAGTCTCCCGACTTTCAGCGTCTAATATCAGCCGACTAAAAGTCTCCCGACCTTTAGCCAACGAAGTTTTTCTTCAGTTAAAACACTATCACCAGTAGCAGCAGAAGAGGTAATATACACTACAATACTTTATATCGAGAGGAAGATTCCGGACACGTCCTAGCGGTCCGGAGTCAGCCCCCAGAATGAAGGGTTGATTCCTGCGCCCATCACTTATATAATGTTGCTACGCGCTGTAGGATGCGCGGAAGGGAGTGATCAGGAGGAGGAGCCCTATCACCTTTATACATTATTACCTTCTATCACTACCCGTAACAATTTTAAGCTCCGCCCCTTTACGTTTTCCACCAATAATATTACGTCCGTTGCTATCACTACCAGCTACCTCATTTAATATTATTTTACATATACATATTATTTGAATTTATATTCTGTGAACATACATTTATGTAACAATACACGTACACGTAATCAGACTTCAATTAATCAAAAATCAATACACCACCCTACATTTATGATTTGGAACATTATTTAATTAAATTCAACGGAAGCCGTCGCCCACTGCCTGTTGCATAGATACACACAATACCTCACATTGAGCCTCAATAAAAAAGGCTATTGTGACAATTACAACAAATAATTAGTAGTTACGGTTTCAATATATATATATATTTTTTTTTAACTTAAAAATATTATATGATCACAGCTCAATCTAATTTGGGTAGTCAAAACATACGGGGGCGTTTTCACCCGTAGCGAATGTCAAAGAAAAATATCGAAGGGGTTTTTTTTAGTCCGGACTATATGGGCGGAGCTTCGGGAAAAAACCCTTAGTCTAAAAAACTAAATAAGACATGATAATCACAGATGAACCGATTCCTGGCCCATTTACATTTTGTAATATTTGGATACTCGTTATATACTAGACTAATTTGGATCACATTGGATTTTACAATCATATTTTGATACCTATTTGGTAGGCATTAGCATCCAAATATATTGAACTTGTTGATGCTCTCAAAATACACCTACAATATTTTCCGAATAACAATAAATATTTATATGTATATTTTTCTGTTTTGATATGTATGTATATATTGCATTAATAGTTAAAGTAAATTTTCCTATTGACAATTAAAAATATTTAAAATCTTGAATAAGCTATTTTATTATATTTAATATTCATATTACGATATCAAGCGGCGTGTACAGGTGTCATCCGACTAATTTTATAATATTTACTAGACTTTTGCAATATTCTCATATAACTTCAATCAATGAAAATAGAAGGGGCTTTTATTTGATGTTTCATTAGCTTGCGAAACAACTGATTTTAATATTATTTCGATACAAAAGTATTAATAAGGACTACCTCATTGATGTAGCTCCTAAATTTACACCAGCATATTAAAGTAGGTACACACTAAACTACTAGAGTATAGTGAATGTATTCAGGCATTGTCAAAGGATGTAATTACACTTTTTTCGAAGAGTGTAGGGTATATTAAAAAACGGACAACACTCTCGTTGAAGACAACATCAGCTAATTTAGCCAGTGTTTGCCTCTTTTATTTAATGCTGTTTCCATGATAAGATTCCAGTTATTAAATCACGCTCAAAACAGGGTCAATATATATATTTTTTATACGTAATGCTCTAACAATGTTCCACTGCCCTCTCATACAGTACCTACAGTAAAGTGAGTAGAATTTTTTCATCGGCTTCTATTCTTACTGTAAAATGTTTAAAATTCAAATTTAATAACACCCTATTAAATTTCAGCTTCGTACTTAAAACTACCACATATGAAAATGTATAGTAGAAGTGAATATTCGCGACTGCTACAAATTTACGTGCAGACCTTCAACCAAATCGAATTTCAATAAAGCCTATTTTATAGAAGCCCTTATTACTCATCCCACCATGTATTAATTATCCTATGTTCACCCAATATTAACATAACACCATCAACAGATTTATGGGATTTAAATTCACCCCGTTTCAGTTGAAAAACATAATACACACGGTCATCACTATAACTAAATGATGATATGCGAGGAGTGATTTTTATCTGTCAGTTTCAATTTAATTAGCCGTGAAATTTCCGATATGACTAAGTACTGAAATGTTTGTAACTCCATTTATGTATGTGTGCACCTGTAAGTTAATACAAAAGGTACCTACACCGTCTGAGTCAGGGTATTCATAGGGAAACTGTTTGGACGGTTTAAATATAACTGTTTTCAATTCACACACAAATTTACACACCGTTTCCTGCAGAATTTAACAAACACAATAATTAAACTTACACCTCTGACATGCACAAACGAGGTTTGGCCTTTATATTTAATTGGAATCGTTCCCGTTGCTACTTTTACTAGTGTAAGTTACCACAGTCAAAACCACGTCTCGTAATCTCTAATCCCCAACATGTCTGAATTCTGATTATCTCTATTTGATCACCACACTAATAGTTTACCTTTCATAAATAGAGTTATTTGCGAATATAATTTAATATTCCTGTAATTGCGCGGATAATCATAGCAATAATTATATGATATTCTAATGCCTTTCCCTATTTTTGGAAAATCGGCTATATACAAAAATTATTTGTATTAGAAAAAGCTACAAGTACCTCGGCAGATTCTTGTATATTTAATTGATTTAATTGTCTCAGTAAAATTACGGAAAATATCATATCGATCTGTTCCGTGTCATGAACCATGACCCATTGAAATACATTGCGTTGGAGCTATAGTGTACAGAACAGAAGTAAAATATTAGATTTCTGAAAATTAGTCGCTTTTCATCTAAGTTTCATTTAGATAATATTGGGAATAGTAACATCTCGTAAACATATGTGTATAAACGATGGATTAAATACATTCAGTGGTGCACGGACGCTCTAATAGTAATATATACAAATGTAAAGGTAAATCATCGGTGCACTCCATGTCTATTCACATGAATAGGATTTTAGAGACCAACTAGCCAAATTAATAAACCTAACTTCAATTAGTAAATCTTTAATATATCTCTTTTACATTATATTAGCTCGAGTAAATACCTTAATTATGTATTTTTATTGGGTTAAGATTTAGTATTTTAAATTTAATATACTTCATAAATAATTTCGTATTTTTACATGAACAACATTTATCACAATCACTCCTATTCGATTAAACGCATAAATGAAGAATTCCTCATGACAAAAATACTTCAATTGTTTCAGGTACACATTCGGTCTGATAATTTGATCTTTGGATAATTTTCAGTCCCTTTGCTTTGGTATATTTTTGTGTGTATATGTATGTAGCACATGTGTCGTATGACTCGTTGTAAAACAGGTTATTTGTAACTTAATTAATACATTTTCAACTAAGTAGTGTTGAAATTATTCATACGATTAATCAGCACCTATTTGAAAATTGTCACTTTTGACACACATGCATTCAGTCGGTGAAAATAAACCAATTAGTTTGAAGCCTTCAAAATATCAGTTTCATTACACGTCCACCTTTTTACATTGATTTTCATCAATTATTCGATTGTTTTTACTTTCTCAAATATACAAGAGGACAGCTAATTCAGTTCAGCAACAGCATCTTCCACTTACTTCTATTGGAGGCCGCGCTCCTCCAGTTATTAATTCCTAAACTCCTAACCACCTTATAGAACTCGTCCGCCCACCTTAGCCTAGGTCTACCCTGCCTTCTCTTACCCACAGGCTTGCTGGATAGTATTTCCGATACTATCCCTCCTGCTCTTTCCACGTGTCCGGCCCAACCTAGTGTTAAAGCCCCAATGAACTGCACTACGTTCACGCTCTTATATAATGAGTAAATTTCATCGTTCCGTCTAATTCTAAATAGTCCCGGTGCCTCCTGAACAGGACCCGAGATCCTCCTAAGAATCTTCCGCTCTAATCTAAGTAGCCTATCCTCTTCAGTCCTGGAAATAACCCATGTTTCTGCACCGTAGGTTAGTACTGGCCTATTCTATTACCCACCTCCACCCGGTGTGTCTGTAAGGATAGGGTATCCTCTTACCACACCGCTTTGCACTAAGCAGATTGAGAGCTACTGTTTTGCGCAACGCACAAAAATAGTGCCGATTCGAATTATTAATTTTTATTTTTTTGTATTTTTTGCACGCATGTAAAATTTATGAGGCTTTAAACGCGGTGACATTGCTCGCAGAGCTGACCATGTCAGCGTGACCTATTGGCCCCATTTTGTCACCTAATTACAAAGAGTTTACGAGTAGCTCTCGTTCACCCTGTAGTTCCTCACAGTTCCATAGATAGTGCTCTTATATTAACTGCTCATCGCAACCACATAGCGCAGTATGTCTTTAAACGTTCATGGTAATCCTTAAAATTTCCATGGCCAGTTATTAACCTGGCGCGTAAAGAAATCAGGATCAATGTGTCTCATGCGTAGTCTTTCCGTAATCGACGGAAAAAAAATTTAAAGAGAGTCGGCGTTTACCAGCCTGCTCCCAGCGCTGCTGCCAAGCTGACATTGCAGCGCTTTCAATACGCCTAGATTGTGAGCAATGACTTTCTGTGGTTAAGGGCTCAATTAAACTATGACCTAGAGTGACTGACCGATCGCGATTTAATTCATAGGTGGCACGGGTCACCTCAATTTGCAGGTGCAACGGGAAGACCGCCGCAAGCACCGGCAGAGAAACCGTTGGAGTTGTGCTGAAGCTTTTGACTATCTCAGTCAAAACCGGGCGCTGATATTTCAGCAGGGCCTGTCTTATGCCCGTGACTGAGAGCCTGTGGTGCTACGCGGGGCACGTGTAAGTAGCTATGTCTAAAAATAAGCCCTTGTAGATAATTTTCTAAAGTGTTCTAAAGTTTAACCCCCAGTCGCGCCCGGTGACACCTCGCATCTTATAGAACGCTAAGGTGGCCTTTTTCGTGATATATTCGACATGAATTTGCCTCTACAAAAAGTAGGGCATCATCCGCGTAGGCCTGCATACTAAAGCCCTCTGGCAATGGCAAAACCAGCAAATCATCGTATAGGACATTCCATAGGAGAGGCCCTAGCACCGAACCCTGAGGACAGCCTCGAACAACCGCACGTGACGTGGAGGCCCCGGTGTCTAATACGACATGGCGATTATATAGCTCCGCACTATCGAGTAAAGATTTCCAGGAATCTCCCTCTGCCTTAGCTTGAGCATTAATTTCATGTTTATAGTTTTTTCTGGTGGCTCGGAAGTCCACTAGGCAAAATTCAATTAGTTCTGGATCCTTGTTTTTACGACTAGCATTGTGCAACAAACGAAACTTTTGGTTTGCCTTCTGCATTCCGTCATATCATTCGGCCACTTCAATGAATTTCTCAACTCTCCCACACCACGTCGGCCGATGGACTCCGCTGCATCCACAATAACACTGTTGATCCGCTCCGCAGCCCCGGTGGCGTTCATGAAGAATACTTCTCTTGCAAAAAGATCCAGGCCGCGCTCTAGAAGGGTCCTGTATTCCCGATTCCCTTCATTTGTGAAACGCTTGGGTATTGCATTCTTTGGGAAAATGGTGGGAGATTGTTTTTTAATGAGTAGGTAATGAATCGATGGTCACTCAGAGCGATATTATCACTTACTCTCCAATCAGAGACAAGATCGTGCAACAAGCGTTTGCCAAAAGTTACATCGATATGTGACTCTGCTCGTGATGTTCGGAATGTTGGCATCGAAAAGGGATCATTAAAAACCACCAGGTCATGTTGCATTATGAGGTTTTCCACCGGGATCACTCTTGTAGGGTTACAGGGGCTTTTGCTTTTGCTGGCTACTTAGAGGATGGAGCCCATAGTAAATATTGTGCATTCACATCTACGGCAATCAAAACCAGACTGTTCGGATTCGGACAGGATTTTGTCTATCCTAGCGGTGTGTACCATGGTAGGTGAGAGAATTGGAAATAGTGGGATACAATCATGAGACCCATATCTTTCAGCCATATTTGCGCACTGACACACCATTCACGCTGATTATTAAGATAATTATAGCTGCGGATGGGTGGGTGCCAAATTAGCATCTTGTATAATTCTACCTTGGTACTTCTACTTAGATATCTTGATCTGAGCAAGCGTACTAAGCCTAAATACGCCATAATAGCACTTTGCAGGCGAGAGTTTATATCCTGGTTATTTCCAGCATCCTCAGTGACCACTGCTCCCAAATATACAAACGAGTCAACCTGCTGAAAGTGGTCATTGTCTATCTTCAGGCTACGATGTGCTACCAATTCCGAGTTGGATATCACATGCATGTTACTGCACACGCTAACGTCTTTACGTAACTTTTTTTAATAACGTCTTTACGTAGTGTTAAAATTAATGTAAAATCAAATTAAATGTAAAATACTTGTTAAAGTGTTCAAGGGGAAATCTTTCTTTTAGAATACTAATTTATTTTGTAGTAAGACGAAAGCGAGAAATAAAGATGTGATGATTCTACAAAGTCGTAAGAAATTATGACGATATTAACGATCAATACGCTGCTATATGATATAATTGGTGGTGTTGTTGTGATAAATGTGTATCTACATCGCTCAATTCACATTTTTTCTACATTGTTGACCGATCTTCTCTTTGTAGATTAAGTACTTATCCTTTTGTAGAACATCCGGCAGACGAAAACAAACTCGCCCCAACAGAAACACAAAAATACAATATTATTGATCGGATAAAATGTATACCTGGAGAGCGTGAATATTTTCGTAAAGTTGCTCCACTGTAACGGCTCCCAGTAGAAGACATTGCACTGATTCGTTTTTTAAACACCAAGCAACAGCTAATTGTGAAACGGTACAATCTGCAAAGTATAATACGTATTAACAAATAGGGAAATCCGACAAACGTGAAAATAACCGCAGATATCATCAATAATATAAGCGTGAATGCCAAACGGAAATTTATGCGGTTATTTCAATACCAAATTTATTATTTGAGATTCTAAATTGAACACGCACAACATATGTTTGTTGAAGATTTTGATTTCTATAACATTTGTAAACTTTGTAAGTAATTTTTACTGTTAAAAGAATACGTTAAAGATCATTTATGAGAATTTAATTATATTAGCTATCGCATTTCAAATCCAATAAATAAATACTCGGATTGCTGGGGTGGAGTTTTACAAGGCGTTAGTCTAAGGTAGTTTCTTTATATTAAAGTATTTTCTTTCAGGGTGAACCATTATTGAAAAAACTTATTTATTGCCTTTTCTTACGAAATCTTAAAAAATCTCATCTTGTAAAAAGTCATCCTGAGAGACTCAGTCTCATGTTGTCTCAGAGACATGTTGGTAGTCGAAAATATTGTTGGACATCTTAAAATAAAATATTGTGGTTGTTACATCAAATAAATTTTTTTAATTATGGAATTCCACCCAGATAATTTTCGTAAAATTTTCACAAACAATACTTTTTCAAGGTTAATCGTTCATTTATTATTGAGGGTATCCAGTAATACGTTAATCATTGTTAATGAAAAATAACCTTCACTATATTAGGAAATTTTAAAACTGCATACTGAAATGCTCCATGTGGGATGATTTATTAGATATAAACCGTAAGTGTGGGTGTTCACAACAATATTTTATTGTTTTGAATGAAGATTGTAATTGTTATCAATAATTTTAATATTTTAAATAATCAATTCTGTGAGAGCTTACTTAAAGTTGCGGCAAGTTCCGAGATTTCTCTTAGCTTCTCGCAGTGCCTCCTTGCATCGTCTGGGGGTCCCCTTTCTTTTGTGGCCGTGCATGTCTGTTTTATCAAATTTGGTTTTAATTAATTTCATAATAATAAAGCGAATTAAAACGAGAGAAGTCAAAATAATATCAAACGATTTAAATAACGCAATACTTAATGATGTATAATTACCTCGCCTGTGGTTTCATCTTCCGCCCAACTAAACGAACTATATTTTCTATTGAATCTCGATCTGGCGAAAATTCCTGATATGTCTTCACGGCAAAATCCTTTTGCAGTCGTGATCGCCGACCACACCATGAGTCCTGTTGTAAAGAAAAATGAATTTAATAAAATGTGTTAAAACAAACATTATTATAAAACTTACCAACTCCTATTTTATTATACAATTCCGGCATATATAATTCTGGTTTTTCTCTACAAAACATATGGTATTCTGTTTGCTCTACAATTGGTGTAACACAGTTGAACTGCCTGCAGTTGGTGTATGCTTCCATCACCTGTGTAATATAAATGTTTTTTCGCAAAATGTATTTAAAATTATATAATATAATTAATATAATTTTAAATATATTATATAATATAATTATTAATATTACCTCAGCGGCAGACCACCGTGCAGTTCCCCAATACATTGCCCAACCCATATTTATTATATGATTCATAGCTCGTACCAATTCTGCGAAGAAGAATATTTTTTAGATTGAAATATCAAGAAATATTTTATTGATTTGATATATTTTTACCTTCCATGGGACACATGTGATCAACTTTGTGCAATATTACAATGTCGATATAATCTACTTGCAGTCTTTCTAGAGAAGCTTTTACACTCTCAATAATATGTTTTCGAGAAAGGCCCCTTTCGTCTGATCTGTAATTAATTAAATGGCTTTGATCTGATATCGAAACAATTATTTCCATATTATGATATGCTCGTGTAAGGATTTTCATGTATGTAGATGAAGGTTTTTATTTCGCTTAAGGCTTCAACCGGCTGTTTTATATCTAATTAAATTGAATCCCACACTCACTTTGTACTCCAGTATATCTTTGTAGTGATGATGATACTCGCTCTTTTGTAATTTCTTCTTTGTAGAATTCGACCAAGCTCTGTCTCAGCTCTAGTACCTGAAGAATCATTTTGTATTTTTCACAAAAACGTTTTTAAAAATATCTGCTACGATTTATATCATCTTTAGCCCTGTGATCAAACGCGTTATCAAACGCGTTTTGTTTTTCATTTTCTTCAAACGATAAAATATAATGGACTAAATACCAAATCATTTAAAAGAAAATATTAAAGTCATCATATGCACAAAGTCGGTTATAATGGTGAATTTAAATTCTTTTTCTCCCTTCTTTCTTCTCTTTTTTCAGAAGTGTCAAGAACACTGGTTGAAACGATTTTTTTTTCAAACTAACGTGTTGATATACACTAAGGCTTCAAATAAAAAATATTAATCATATCACAACAAGTGATTTAATTTGGTAATTTTAATGTTCCAACATGCGTTTTCCGTAGTTTAAATTGAATCGTGTATAATATATTTTTACCTGAATGTGCTTCTGATAGGTCGAAAAGATTAATCCCACAGTCTAGGGCCAAATTGATTATTTCTTCTGAAGTTTCCTCGGCAACTGTGGGTCCGAAAACTGCCCAAGTAGCGAGTCCAATATTTGAAACTCTTAATCCTGATTTTCCTAAATTCTTGTACCTCAACCCAGGAGTGACGGCCGAATTCATTGTCATATGATTTCCTATATACGAAGATCCTAGACGTGTACCTGAGAAATCAAATTATAGGCATTATATATATTTTCAAAGGTGAAACTTAATTATTTATATAATTGTATCGTAAAAATTTTATCGTTTGTTGATCCAGTTTTGTATAAACCATAGAAATATTACCTCTTCTTGTTAAGTACATCAAGATTTCATTGTCCTATATCTCAAAAATTACAATATTTTCTCTTAGTTTAAAAAAATATTCCATTCCATTCTTAAAGAAATACATTTTATATTTATATTTTTACAGCGTATTCAAAATATAATATTTCATTTTTTTTACACATTATAAATAACAATATAATATGTTAATACAATATTTACAAAATACAATATGTGTCATTTTTATACATAATTTTTACAATGATCAAACTGTAAAGAAATATTTCCACATTCATACAAGTCTGTTGATTTGTTCAACTCTTCACGTATATTTTATTGAAAAAGGACTATACGAACTTTGGAAATATATTCAATAAAAACGATAATCCAAAATAACTACAAACAAAAAAATCATGCAACATCAATACACCACTATAATACGTTATTGCTCTAAATTGAGTCGGGAAGCGGGAAACCCACCGTGTTCATTTGTTGCAATTCCATCATTTTCAGATTAATTCTCAACTAGCATATTAATAAAGTATCATATTTATTCACCTTGATCTAGCATCTGCTGAGAAGTAGCACTAAAGTCGTCCATACAATCCAGCGAAGCTATCGGCGCCCTGCAACTTGAACAGAAATAATATGCGGTTCAATGAAGAAGCCGATTTTTTTAACGGTAGTGAGATAAAAATTTTGTGACTTTTAGATCTTCGGTGGATAACACCTGTAACAGGCAAATTGCCGACGGGAAAATCTCCACACTCAGGTGCAAACTTCACCTGTGCCGTCGCGTCGCTTCGGAACATTTTCCACCGAGTGTAAAATACGTTAAATTTCACGATATATAATCATATATTTTACTGTGATGTTTTTTAAAAAAATCTAATAACGCTTTTATAAAACGTTAGGGAATTTTAATTGTTATAAGACAATGATAACGAGTTCAAATATTTATCCATGGATTGATTTCGGTTTACCTTAAACTGTATTTGATTAGTAATTTTAGAATAAGAATTTATTTTATTGATTTAACAATGCGATATTTGTATTATTGTGCTCCTATGAATTTCAGTAGTACGTGGGTGGAAAATCGAACTGACTTTGGACTGATTTAAAGTTTTAATTGGACTACACAGGAAACACAAATGTGTATGTCAAATATTGAATTCATATGTAACGAATTTCATCACAGTTAATATAGGACAAATAATCGTATTCCGTTCTTCTAATTTCCGATTTTATTTTCTCGCCTAAAGGTCTTGCTAATACCTAACAATCTCAATCCTAAATATATTCAATTTTTTGAGTCATTTACTTATTTCAATTAACAATTGAAATAGTATACATCCGTATTCTTTCTACTACTATTATATTCATGGATTATGATTTAAATCACTGTCTTGTATTAAAATCGCCCCATAAAGTCCCCTCAAATTCACCCACGTGTACTCTGCAAGTACAAGTTACAGAGGGGACAATATTGAATATTGCTGGAACATAACCAACCCCAATTCTAATATCCCTCTTCAGACAACACACATACACCAACATAGACAAACTAAGTGAATGAATAATATCGATTGGGTTCATTTTACACAGTATACGCATAGACTACACAGTATACACATATAGATGGTATAAAGAAGAATCTAATAGGATAGAAAGAATATAATAAAACTAAACATTAGATTAGATGATTATTAATCCAGAATTACTAGTGTCAATCAAGAGAATTGCTCGCCATGCTACCTACCATTTGTGTGTGATAAAGTTAACTTCAAGGGCGTGTCAAAGTGTGCAAGATGGAAAATTGATTAGGCAGTGCTAGCAATACAATACTATAACAAGATACAAACAACTATCTACAATAATAATAATGAAGTGTACATACGTGTTGTGAAATATTTACAATAGTTACATGCTTTCAAATCGACACCGGACGGTGTCATACCATACAATAATACAATGCGAATGTCGACAATTTTAGAATATTATATATATTTAGAAAATAAAACGAGAGTAGTGTCGTGGAAAATATATCTTTATTTTTCAATCAGCCTTACATTGTAGGTGATTATTATAATAATTAAAAAAATAAGCGTAGCACAAAAAGCTGATAATAATCATCATTTGGTAAACAAAATGTATAATATGTACATTGAAGTTTTACAACAACAAAAAAAGAGTTTTAACAACAATTGCTTGATTGAAACTATCACATGATAAAAATTCAAAACAATTTTAACGATTGGTTAAGAACTAATTGTTTTTTAAAATGGCCTTACTTAATTTGTGTTTGCCTTATGCCATGCAAATACTGGATATGTCAATTTGAAAAATACAATTTTATATCATCATATTAATTTATTAACAAATTATACACTGTTTCATATTGATCCTGTCTTTTTACATAATAAAGTATGTAGTTTTGGAAAGGAATGTAATTTTGCCGTCGCGTCGGTCGAGTAAAGTGCAGCGGTTTTGGACCTAAACTCGGCTGCGAATATTCGTAATGCACCTATTATAATTTCATCAACTTGTCGACTCATCATTCAATTTTGAATATGTATATATATGTAAATTTGCATCTAAAACAATTTTTATAATTGTACTAGCTACTTTGAAGGTGTGAAGCTCTGAATGATTGTGAATTATTAATATTGTACTCATGCTTTGTTGTATGAGAGAAATGCAATGATTGAAAATGCCAATTATTTAAAAGTACAAAATATCCTATTTCTAAACGAGCCAATTTAATGAAAAATAGTTTTGTAAGTATTCTCTCATAGGAGCGGTCCATTTAGGTTTTGTCCTCCCCGGGGATAATTTTCACTCAAATGCATGATTTTCATATTTCCGCGTGTGTTTGTGTGTCTATAAACTTTTCATCGTGAATATTTAATATATTTACTGTCTATTTTCAACACATCAGAACTTTTCAACGCTTACAGAAATAACTCTTCAAATTGAGTGTAAAGTTAACTCTTGATGAAAATGTATTCATTACATGAAGCGAAAAATACAAGCTTGCATTGGATATCACTTATGACCCAACATTATCCATTTTGTAACAATAATCCCGACCATATTAATGACTCAAACAGATGGAGGATGAAATATAATTAACGTGTGTTTATGATATTAATAAAAATCAACTGTGTCACTACTAAAAATAATAATTATCATTAACTCCTCTTTGATTTATATCAAATCAATTTGTAACTACTTCAAAAAAATCGCAAAAAAAAACATATTGTCATAGTTATATATAATAATTAATTTGTTTATTTAATTACATCATTTGATCTATCAAAAATAAATTATCAATTGCTTTTTATTATTCATTGTGGAAATTTTCGTATCCATTTTATTTTACAATGCGCTTATTACTTTAAAATAATTTGAAACCTGCAGTTATAAACTTGAAAACCATATTTTTAAATTAGGTACTTGAAATTGAATGATTTCTCCTCACTAAGAATAAACACTTAAGCAATTCTCAATTTAATTTACATTGAACTTTGGTTGTTTAAACCAATTAGTGATATTAATGTCATCGATGACAACAGCTAATGATTAATTAATAATATAGGTCGAACTGAATACGTTAGTTTACCGAGTTTGCCTTGTTAATTGGAGAAAGTCATTGTATGGTCGTTATTATTGTCCAAATCAACTAGCGTGTATATTTTAAGTAAATTGTATTTTAATTTAAAAAAAAATAACTATAGTTCATAGAATTGTAACATTATGCGGTGCCATGTGTTCTTGTTGGATGATGTCGAACTTACCGATAGATTGTAGGCACTGGATTTGAATCCTCGCTAGTGTTGTCGGCATTATTAGTATCGGCTCCAGTTTTTTGTTGTCGTTGTTGCAGATTAGTGTTCGGTGTTGGGTAGTTGATGGTCGTTGATGTGTTGTTGTTGACAGCTCCGTTTTGTGTCAACTGTGATGATATGTGGTTGCAAAGGACAACCTGAGACATCTTACGCTGGACAACAGCGCTTGTATAACCTTTAAATCAATCGTTATCCCAATGTTTCACCATCCATTGATACCACAGAGCGATTACACCAGCAAACAAATACACTCAAACAATCACACATAAACACACACATAAAAATAAGCGTGTTTCACTCAGAAAATGTGATCCTGTGCAAGTTATATACAACAATATCAAGTTTAACACAATATCAAGAACCATCGGCATTAAGGCATTCAGAATTGACAATTCTCAAATGCCTGAAATAATAATAACCCATTTACAATTGAAGGAGCATATACTTGAAGGCGTTATAAGGATTAAATATTCAAAGAATTATAGGACAGAAAGAAGAAAATAATAAAGAAAATCACATCATCAAGTGCCAATACGTATGATTTAGGTTGGAACATGTTAGTCTTTAAAAAAATAGCTGTATCCGATAGAAAGTAATCATTAAAATAATTCATGTACATGAGTATTACATAAACAACTATAATATTACGAATATAGGTTTGATTTAGTTAGGAATGGTGAATTTTTTTAGGCTCTTTTAGCTGCACTTTAAAGCAGACAAACCGCGTCTCCCTAACACTGCTTTTACCACTCATTATATTTATCATCACTTTTCTAATAACATCGCACCGTCTTCCATTTAATATGACATTAAAATTTGCTTGATACATTCAACGAAAAAGATTTTTTGTCAGTTTTTTTTAGAAAAATATTGATCTCTCTAGAGCAGGGGGTCTTCAAACTTTCCAGCCTTTGGGATTACTACTGATTACTCCAGTAAGTTCAGAGGGCCAAAACCATATTATAATTTTTGCCGGTGGTAAAAAGTGAAATCGTCCCCTGCCGCAAATCGGACTAAAGTCCGCAAAACGGCAACACTGAATATTACTAATTTTCCTACCATTATTATTTGTCGTATAGTATTTATGTTTAAGACATCTGTGTAACAGTATTTTGATTTGAATTGTTGCTTTTGTGTGTGATTTAGTAGTATGGAAGCGAAAAATTGATAGTGAATACAGAAAATTCAAAGATCAGAACTATCAGTATTTGTAATGAAAGCATAGCCGTTCTCAAGGAATATAACATTAAACTTCATTATGAAACAAAACAAATTCAAAATTACTCAAAATATACAACAAGTTTGCGGACAGAAGAATTCCGCGTGCCAGCTTTCGTATGGCTCTTGAAATTGCAAAACGTGGAAAACCATTAACGATGTCATATCAACTGTTAATTTTATCAGATGTTTTAAGCTGAATCGCCGACAACTTATACAAGAGATTGGAGAAAGTGACTTACTTATCATTAGCCCTCTTACTGAATTACAAAATAACGCATGTTGATTTGACAAAACATGTGAACAAACTGAATTTGAGATTGCAAGAAGAAAATCAGCATCTTCCTGATTTATACACTAAAATCAAATCATTCCGGAAGAAATTGATACTGTTACAATCACAACTACAAAGCGAATGTTTTTCACATTTAAAAACATGTGAAATATTCAGCCGCACCACTGAGACTGGGTTTCCTCTCGATTTTGCAATCTAAAATTTGAGTGCTTTGAAAATAAATTTTGATACTCGTTTCTCGGACTTTGATGCCATTGCGAATCAAATTAGGATTTTTCAGAATCCTTTGGATACTGACATTGAAACCTTAGCCCCGGAACTTCAAATGGAAGTCATTGATCTACAGTGCAATGATATAATTAAAAACAAATATCAAAACTCATCTTTGTTGGAAAGAGTCTTCCACTGACACAATTTGATAATTTGCATTGCTCGTGGGTTGTTTTCTGTTTTTGGTACTACTTATTTGTGTGAGAATAACATCTCCAAAATGAAGTACACAAAAAACGTTTACAGATCTAAATTAACTGATGACCATCTTAAATCTCTTTTAATAATTGATACAAGTAAAATTAGTCCACAACTAAAAACTATTGTCAGTGGAAAATCTCATTAGTATTTTACATGTCGTTATGTTTGTTATAAGTTATGTTTTTATTTAAAATTTTAGTTGGATTCATTTATTAGTTATTATATACTGAAGTTAAATTTTCTGCATATTATAGATGTCTTTACTCATTACAATTCTATGTTTCTTTATCCAACTTATCACAAAAACAATAACAATAAGCCTACAACAATATTATGAGTAGTTAGCCCATATCAATGCAGATGTCATATTAATGATTATTCAACATAAAATTAGAATACTTCAGTAAACTAAATTTAATTTGCTATAAAAAATATGTTCTCTAAAAGGAGTATGCTAGCTCTCCGCGGGCCGGATGAGGCCAGAGGGCCATAGTTTGGGGACCCCTGCTCTAGAGTGTCTATTTTTAGGAACTACAATTTTCATGTGGTCACAGCCCACGTGTGATGTATATGTATAATATGCGCATATAACAGTGCAATATGCATGATACTTCTATAGATATTACAATTTTTTTCCAGATAGCATCCCCATTAATCGAAATAGTCCCGCATTTTTGTTACCTATACGCGAGGTACAATCCCTCAACATTAGGATAGGTTATATCGCAATGTGAGATTTGATATCTATCATAGTTAATATAAATGCTTTTGGGGTTATTTTATGTTGACAGACGTGCAGTCGGGTCATATTGATTTCCCAGACGCTTCCAGGTCAGTAGTAGTATCTCAAAGCAATCAATTAGTTGTCCTGTGAAAACGTATTTAGTAAACTATAGTCTAGATATATTCAGTAATATTATTAATGTAAAATATCACCAGGATGTTACTTTTACTGTTAACTATGAATAAGCTCATCATTATTAACAGATGTGAAATATACTCAAAATAATGTCCCATAACACCTTCATCGATATACTCGTTCAATTATTTCAACCGATATTCGTGTTGCCACATTTAGTACATGCAAAATATCGCTCTGTTGTATCCTTACTCTGTTGCTGCTGGTGATCCTTGCCTGTCTGATGCTGCTCCTTGGAAGAGTGATGACTCTGTACGTGTTGTTCCTTTGAAGACTGGTGACTCAGGCCGTGGTCTTTGGGATGCTGGGTTTGATTATGCTGGTCTTTGTAACTTTGGCCGGGAGTGTGATGATGGTGGTGAGGATGATGGGGGTGGTGATTGCTCGATGTCGTCGGCGATGTATTCAGACAGATATTTATCATAATACGTTTTTATATAGTCCTTTTATCTGTTTATCCGATTATACGGCGCTCGTCTTAGTGGGATACATTGTGCGTAAACAATTTTTTTTATTCCAATAAATCCCCTGGGCTTAGTTTATCCGGCAAGTCGCAACCTGAAACATACAAACAGTAATTAACCATTAAAATTCTATTGTTTGTTGGTTTTACACTACTTTTTAATATTACAAACAAAGCCTTGTTAGAAACCATGCTTATCAACTAATTATAAATACAATAACGGGCCATCCAACTAATTAATGGTAGTTTGCATCAGGGGTTATGGAATACTCGGATTAACTCGGTCTTGATTGGATGCCTTTATCAAGGATATCGAGGTGGTCACTAATTTTCCAGGAGTCAATTAATAGTTTTCAATTCAAAACTCGTATCAGTTTATAACTAACTGTTTGACAACATGTTAAATACATGGTTTGCAAATCGATTAAATATCGCCGGTATAGTGTTTTATTGAAGACCTGACAGATGTTACATTATGTAGAGGATTTTTTTACAATTATTTGCCAATTAGTATTCATAATGGATGCAAAATTCATGACTGTAGTATTTATTTTAATATTCCGCCGATTTTAATATGCCATCAGCAATCTTTATTTTCATAAAAAAAGGTATTGCGGGGGAATAATACCTACAACTATACTACGTATTCCGGGAGCAATTAGTTATAATTCCAATATAAATCATACATGTAAAGCTACTTATACTCATTTTTATAAAGAAATGTACACAGTCAACAGAGTACAGAGACAAGAAGTGTGCATTTGAGATATTTTGTGAAGTAGGTATTATTCTTTGAAGTGAAGTATGTATAAGAGTGTTTCACTATGCAGTGTTTTCAAGTATTGACTCATCATCACTGACAATCAGCAAATTTCTTCACAAAATCATCGTGTTTCTTCGTCCCAATAATAATAAGCGTATTTATTATAAAAAATGATACTTTTTAGTATTTAACTAAATGTTTTATCTACATTTCGGCCTACTCAATCCACTACCGATTCTCAAAGCTCACAATGCATGGAAAATCGATGAAATGTACACATAACGCAGAACAACTCAATGTCTACACAATACGATGGCACAAACATGGGATATTTAACCATACTTTTTATCACACGACTATCTATGATTCTACCAAATTAAATATATTTTGCCTCATGTGCATACTTACCACGGTCGAATGTGCAAATCCTGAAGATAAGATAGTATTTTAAAAGTGGAAGAAAGAGGCTTTGCGGCAACTTTCGTCAAGGATATTTATTTATGTTTAAACCGTATCGATTTTAAGTTGTGCTTGCTGCTTCCGTGTCAAATCAATAATACGAATAGCACATGTGTTTTCCCATGCTTATTACATTTTCCTTGAAATAAATACGAGTAACAGTATTAGCTGCAAACATAACCTGTAAATCGATTATAGCGTAATGTGTTGATTTCAACGTTCGTGCTATATTTAAAAAAAGCTCATGCCAATACAGAATTTGACATTTATTAATTCATATCAAGTAGATAAAAAAATTATATTTATAAAATAACACAGACACGCGTACACACATACACAACAACGATATACACACGTATATGGATAGGGCAGGCTTTGAATGAATGTGTTATTTAGTTCACTTACCGTCGTATATATCAGACTTTGACGCCCACGATGATCGCGACAATCTCACCGAATATATTTTACACTCGATAATTTTTTTAATTCGTTTAAATATCTTTAAGACTAAAGAAAACACTGAAAACGAACGGCACCAACACACGGCGCGCGCCAAATCTATGCTTGTGTTAGTGAAACATCCCCTTCGTACAATCAACCCTCTAATAACCAACCCTTTCAAATATTCAAAGTAATCTATAAATATCCTGTTCTACTCTAATATTTTCAATTGTCTTAGATTCACATACTTATTATATTTACTATGCAATAATCATATAATATGTAGGCATTTTGACGAAATCGTCGCGTCCATTTTCTATACGCCTTCTCATATTCATTCTTCATTTTCCATCACCTACTCCCACGCCTTGATTTCCTTTTCATCTTTCAGTAAAATCTACCCGTGAAATATTCACTTCGGGGGGTTTCTCCATATAATCTATGCTATCTGACTGAATATTACGATTATTTATTATAAATAGTTTCGGAAGATCGGCGCATCTTGCCTTTCAAATACTCACCGTCTCAATTTATGGAAATCCGTATTATTATCGCCTACTTATAATAACAGTATGGGCTTGTATTAGAAAAAAAGCTTTAATAATATTGATATTTGCGTTTAAGAAGACAATTAAAGTCAAAAATCTTTCGTCTTTTGAATATAGAAAATAATAATGATGATGGAAAATAAAGTACCTTTAAATATAAGTAAATCTCAGTCAAAATGGTATGAGTTCTGTATTGGACACTGTACCGGTTACATTTTTATTATTGACAGGCTTGACTTAAATTAACTGAGAATATTTTAAGGGGTGGTTGCAGTGTATCGCAATTTTTTATTAAATATTTATTTACAAAAATATGTTTATTGTTATTTCACAGACACAGCTGATTCCTAAATCACTATTAATATTGTTAACTTTATTAAGAAAAATTATTATTTAATATATTTTTTCATTTATTCTTGCAAAACTCTCCCACCCCCTGAAATATTGTCAATAATTTGTAGTCCGCCCTGTATAACAATAAATTACGCTAGGAGAACGTTTTTTCTCCATGCTACAGTGTCTTTGTGGCAATATAGTAATGTTAGTAAGTAAATAAATAGTGATATTTTAGTTCAAGATTAAATCAAACCAATATTTATGTAGGTACCCAAATCATGCAATAACTTGCGAGATCTGCGGATTGATAAATTTGTATCTCAAGTAACCTATTCCTGGCGAGTTATAGCGATACCACCGATATATTAACAGGCCATATAAATGGGCCTATAATCCTGATGATGGCAATGAGTGAGACAACACAAGGTTTTCTCAACGCCAATTAAATCTCACTCAAAATTTCCACGTAAAATGCGTTCTTTCAAGATTTATTTCGAGTTGCGAACTGTTAAATTTTTACTCGCCAATATCAGCGAGCCATAGCTATATATTATATAATATAAAGCAAAACCCTTGCTATATTTCCCCCTTCATTCGAAGGACATTTCATAACGAACTCATTACTTCGACATTACATCGGCTTTAACATTGACACAGCTTGAAGAAACTGAATGTACAAACATGACTTGAAATTCATATAAAGCGTAGTCACATAGCGCACGAGTTTAAAGCTATATAAAGAGACCGTCTTTAAATGTTTAAGCGCGCGCGTCTTTAAATGTTTAAGTGTACATCGCTCTTCATTATTGTTGTTTAAACACTTTTAATCACCTTGTTTACAGCGCTGATATATATCGGTGGTATCGATTATAGCTGATTTTTGCTTATTTACTGCATATTAGATATGTCGTTCAGACAATGGTAATGTGACTATACCAATGATTGAATTTTAAGAGCGCATCTCATTAATACATATCGAATGATCAGTCAGAATAGGGTTAGACGATTTTGATAGGCGGTTGCCACTAACATCCCGAAAGAAGTATCGCGGTGCGACTGCGCAGTGTCGCAGTAGCGTAAAACCAACCACCATTGTCAATCCAGAGGGATCTCCTTCGTAAAATACATGAACAAGCCGACATCTGAGCACAAGAATCCATTCTAAAATATTCTGTGCTTTTAATGTCAGTCTAGTCTGAAAGACGTTAAGGGTGTTTTCATGGCGAAGTCGTCTGTCTCACAATGCAGACTATCGATTGCCGAGCACACTGCATTAACGCACTACTGACCCATATAAACCGACTAGGCAATATCAAATATTAATGATGAATTCACATACCGAGGACAGTTATTACACACGATGGGAGCTATTAAATTTGGCTTTCTCGTCACAGGGCCCTGAAAGTCGATTTCTTGATCCCCTGAAACATGAAAACATGAATAAATATTCCTGCAAACTCCACGTGGCAAAGTTGTAGATGCCGCCGCATACACTTGAACTGATCGCATTTTCATCCTACTATCTAAATGTTAATAAATAACTGAAAAAAATGACTAATATAAATTCTACATCGGCATCAATAATAACAAAATTAAAATAAATCAAGTAAATATACGAGTAATAGTCATCAACATACATTTTGACTTATTATTTCAAATGGGTACTAAATAACATCTTTGCATTCTGCTAATAAAAAACATAAATAATTATAATAACCTGGCAATGATTCATTGAGTGTAACAACATCAGCTGGTTTATCCGAAGCACATCCAGTCACAGACCAGTTCGACATTGTTCGCGAACTCACCTCCGAATCAAATTTGTTGGAAATTGTCTAGAAAAAAAGATAATAATAAATTGGCTATTATTTTCTTCGAGACAATATGATATTGTTTTTCTCACATTTTGCACGATAATACTAACCAATAAAACACTAATCGAATGACGGCCGCAAAAGGCGCTTGTTTATCTATCTTTTATTCGACTCAATTGGCAATTTATTAAAGGTCAACTAAATAACCGTGATTAAACCTATCATAAAAATACTGATCTCCTAAATTATATTGTTTTATTGATAACCTTCAAAGTGTTTCAGTTACGTACACTTTTATTATGAGGTTGGAATAAGACATTATTCAAAATATTTCACGCTGTGTATAATGCTCGTTAAATCCGGTATAAGCTTTTATTACCGTACTTGAATTGGCCACAATTTTAAATTTAATACTTCTGGATGCGATATTTTTGGTACTTACTGATCATTCTTTGATACATTTTTACCTGCATAGGTATCTCTTGTGCGGAGGTAAAGATTTTATAGTTTTAAGGAATATATTATATAAAGCCGTTTGGTAACTATCATTTTATTACTATTAGTCAATTTTGTTAGTCAAGGTTTTTTATACACGCTTCCACTATCAACTTGTTATAATAATGATAATTTTGATCACCGTGGTGTTTCTTGAACAACACAAAGTCTACTCTAATTTATTATTAATCTTCTGTTTTATGACGTTACAACATTCGTTGGAAATATATTCGTTCTTTGAATAATTTATTATTTGGCTATTATATAGGTAGTGTATAAAATAATCAATGTAGGTACCTCTTCGTAAATATCGTTATTGTTGTCGGCCGTGAGGGCAATCGATGCGATTGTATTATTATTATTGGAGTTTCTTCGATCGGGATGATGTCCAGCCATATTTAGAGGACCTCCCGAGGGTCTTCTTCTTGCCAATTGCAAAGAACCACTCGACGGCCAGGATCTCTCCTGAAGCTGGTGATGTTGCTGATGAGACCAAGATCCGTACATCGTTACGGCAGTTAAATTGACCTAAACATAAACGAAATTACATGTGATAATTATTTTCGACGGTACATTGTGGCAACTTACTTCTAAATCGCTGTCTTCCTTTTCTATCCGCCTTTGATACAGCAATTCCTTGTCAAGCTGTTTATCCTTGTTGCGCTGTTCGGCCTCAAGGATTTTTTCCTTTCATGGAAACAAACACGGACACTTTCAATGACCACAAATTCATAAAACGACTCAACAAGACACATTAAAATACACGCGTACACTGAATGTGTTACGACATGGGGTGAGTTTGTATGGATTCTCTAGGAAAACGATACCTGGTGGTTTGCGTACCGTGAAACATTAAAAAATTTAAATGCAAGTAAGTTTTAAGACGAACTCGTGTCTATAAAATCCTGACATACTTGCAAGCATCATGTTTTTTAAAATGTTGCCAATTTCTTATTCTTTCATTTGTACGGCTTACGGATTAGCTAAAACTACCAAAAGCCACTTTCCTAAGAGTGCATTCTATAATACGGTTTAATAAACATTGATTATGACGACAAGTACATTGATTTTTGGAAAATATAATGTCAATTGTTAGTTAAAATGACATTTAATTTTCCACGTGCGGACAATCACGAAGCAAAGCAGTTTGTATCATTTTCATACTGTTAAACTGCGCCGGTACAGATATGCCATTATGTAAAGTAAATGCCAATTTGACACCGAGTATGATACGTTTTTTTTTAATGTATTTAAATTAAATATGACGAGTATATAAAAATGAAAAAGTGATAGTATGTCGTCAATATTCACTTTATATACAAACTTTAGATATTAAAAATATTTTGGGGATCGAGGTTTTATATTCAATGTGCACCAGCTGTGATATAAATCCAGACTTGATGTTTGAAAAGTCATAATAACATCATAAAAACCGAATTGAAACACGCAACTCTACACTCAACAAACGACTCATTACAAAATAGTCAAATTGTTGCACTCGAATAGGATTATTATAATGTCATAGTCGGTGTCACAATGGCTAGACTTGGCATTTATTCGAAGCCGGCATTTTAGAGGCGGATGCAATGCAACCAGCCAATATAATACCTTGTGCAGTTGAGCCTCATGACAGCTCTTCTGCATTTCAATCTCTTCCTCTGTCAGCGGTGCTCCATCCTCATCTTGACCCCCATTGGGTTTGGACCCTTCACAACAAACTTATACTTATAAATCAGGCACAAAACTACGGAAAGATCAACCACGGCATGGCGACGATGGGGAATCTATAATAAAATTATCTCTTCATCCACATCGCATTATGATGCGCCTCGGACTGGTTCAATCAATTGGAATGGAATTCATGCATTGTACTCTAACAAGGCTGACTTGTTGAAATGTTGTGACTTGTTATTCTAATATTACTGTCATGCGTTGTCATGTTTGGAAACTCAAATTACATAAGATCCATTACCGGGATGGTTGGGCGGGTATGATATCCAGAATTGGTGAGCCAGTTTGACGGTTCTGCATTCACATCTATCACACAATGTTAAAACTATGTATTTCCTTTCCTGCACGAGATCTCTCTAAAATGAACTGTTTTCGAGCGATGGCTGGTGTGTATTCACACCAGTATATTAATATGAGGATGTCTAATATTAGACAGACGCTTGGCTGTTGCTGTATACGCTTTTAAAATCATGCACTACACTATACAGTTACAAAATATATTCAAAATTAACGTAACCAAAGGATTTTCACAGTCACAGTTTCAAAGTCCACAGCGATATTTTTCAATGAACATGTTTTAAAATGAGCCTTAAGTACAATTACTAAATTAAAAATCAACCTAATTTGGGTTATTCAAAGTATTCCTACCAAAAATTTGTATCATAAAACTCACCAACGTTTCTTATTGGTCGAAATCACGTATATATTTTGACCCATAAAAACCATTTCATATATAAAAGAATGCAATTAATTGTTTTTGAATTTCTATGATTTTCCGGAAAATATAAAATATAAACGAAAAATAAATTCTCGTGTGAGTAGTGTGTGTACGAATAGACTAGAGCTTAGTAATATTGGTGTACACGCATACGCACCGCATGCACACACTATCATTATACTTACAAATACACGACTTTGTGTAATTATTATGTAAAAATTATATGCTGTAATTTTATTGAGTTGCTGTTTTAGTTTTTTCATTATAAAATTGATGAAAATTACAAATTAAGAATTTAGCCAAGATAATTTGAATTAGTTCATCCGAAAACTGTAATATGCATAAATACATGTTTATATTTGATATGTAGAGATGAAGTAAAACTTTTTCTTAGTGTGGCAACACTAAATTGACAGCTGGCTGCTTGCACATATGGATTTGTGTTTATCAATTTAGTACGTTATCTTTTACGAGTTTATGATATTCACAAGTAAAATATCTATATCTGTATAAGCGGCATATTAATATGTTTTCATTTAGATAACGAACCGCTTTACGTTTATTACATTTGCACACAAATACGTTAAAAATATCAACAATTAGAAATGTTTAAATGAATTGTATGCGTGTTACTTACGACTTATACAAATCATCTTAATGGCAAATAAATAATGTGATTTCATTAATAATCAAAAGACGAAAATGTAATTAAAAATTAATTAATGCAAATAGTACTTAGGAATCTGTCTAATAAAAGTAGTACCTAGACAATATAGAATTCGATAAAAATATTAAATTATTAAATATAACCACTCATATATTAAAAAAAATCTTTATTAAATATTGGGTTTCGTATGATGAAAATTATAATATAAAAATAACTGACTTACAACAGAGTTTCATTATTTATTGCATAACCACATTGGGTAAAAAGAAATTGTTCTATACCATGTTTTCACTAAATACCAGTTCAATCAAGTTTTTCAAATATTTTCATATAAATTAAGACCTCTCTATAAAAATGTACGCAGTCTCATACATTTGTCTAAAAGCATTTTTTTTCTTTTTCAGCATCTAATCATGATACTTTACAGTAAATCTTTTATAAGGGGAGTTGTATTTGCAAGTTTCACATGGGCAATTTCTTTCTATTTATATTGGCTACTTACATCATCGGGTAAATAATGTGTTCAATATTGAAATAAAATATATTTCTATCATTATATATTTACATGTTTTTTCAGACTCGTCATATACATCAGATAGATCTTTAGAAACACACGAAGGGGGCTATATAGCAAAAAAGAGTCTTTATTCTAAATCAAATAAACCAAGACTTAAAGATGGATCAAGTAATTATTTAATGAAAATTTTTGGTTTTTTCATTTCATTTAAAAATGGATTACATTTTTTTTCCAGATAACATAATTAACGATCATGATTCAGATGTATTTTTGCCCGGCGATAAATACCCCAAAGAAAAATACACAAAATGGTCTAAAAAAATTGAGCTCAAAAAGGCTTTTTTGGAAAAACTCAAACACAAAAGTGAAGAAAAAAAGAAATTCAATCTACAAGAAGCTCAAGAATTTGGTATGTTTTAATGCAACAAAAATAATTCAGTAATATCGAGATTTTCTAATTACAGAAGATGAAGGTTATGGAATCGTGAAGACTTCGGAAGATAAAGCATTAAGAGATGAGGGTTATGAAAAATATGCATTTAATGTTTTGGCTTCTCAAAGAATACACTTTTCCCGATATATTCCTGATACTAGAAACGCTTTGTAAGTACCTGTTCTGGACAAATTCATTATCATAATTACATACATAATTCACCATAATATTGTCCTACAGGTGCAAATTTCAAGCATACCCTGAAAATTTACCGACCGTGTCGATAATTATTTGCTTTTACAATGAACATTATCACACTTTAATTCGATCAATTCATTCAATTATTAATCGGACTCCAAAAAATCTTCTGAAACAAATCATACTCGTCGATGACTACAGTGATAATGATTTATTTGAAAATGTCAAAAATTACACATCAGATATGTCTAACTTCGCATCCCAATCCAATTCCATTGAAAATAAATCGAGTGTCGAATCAAATGTCAAGATAAATATCTTCCGCACTGAAAAAAGAGAAGGTTTGATAAGAGCAAGAATTTTCGGAGCAAATCAAAGTCAAGAAGATGTAAAACAATTTCCATTATGCTTCTTAATTCATTCACATTATATTTATTTCAAGCAATGTTTCAGGTTATTGTATTCTTAGACTCTCATATTGAGGTCAATGTGGATTGGATTCGTCCTTTACTAACCAGATTATCGGAAAACGTAAACACCACAACCGGTTGGTCTAATCGAGTAGTTATTCCAATTATAGATGTCATAAATGCAGACACATTTGATTATAAACCTAGTCCTATTGTACGAGGCGGATTTAATTGGGGATTACACTTTAAATGGGAAAATCTTCCAAAGGACACTTTGAAAGGTATTTTACAAATAAATTAGTTATCAAATTAATCGCTCACAATTTATTTCGTCGATAGTAAAAGAAGACTTTGTCAAACCTATTCGAACACCAACCATGGCCGGTGGTTTATTTGCTATTTATAGGAAATATTTCAATGAAATTGGACAATATGATTCTGGAATGGACACGTGGGGAGGAGAAAATCTTGAAATATCATTTAGGGTACTTAAAAACACATGCTTAATTAACATTGTCAGATATACAACACTCCTTTTTTGCCTGAAATATATTTTTTTGTCAAATCGATACCACCGATATATTAGCAGGCTATTCAACAGATGGCAGACCAAGTAGACAAGTCTGAGTGAGACGATTAGAGTTGCCTCTGTTAAACTCATCTGCTCAGACTGACATCTTGATTTTTAAATATCCAAATGTATGGGCTGCTAATATATCTGTCAAGTACAATTTCCACAAAGTTCATTTTATATTGTTAGTGTTATTTAGGGGATCGGACAATGTGAATAAAGCATGGGGGCTTATTTTTTTTTAATTTACTATACAATATAAATTTTAGGTGTGGATGTGTGGCGGTTCAATGGAAATAGTTCCTTGTAGTCGTGTTGGACACGTGTTTAGGAAACGTCGACCTTATGGATCACCCGACGGATCGGATTCAATGATACACAACTCTCTTCGTCTGGCTCACGTTTGGATGGATTCATATTTGGTAGTTAATTTAGTAAACTTTTACTAAACTCCCAATCAACCAATTCATATATAATTTCAGGATAAGTTTTTGAAGACCGTTCCGAACAGTAATGTTGATTTTGGTGACATTTCCGAACGAGTGGAGTTAAGAAAAAGATTGCAGTGCAAATCGTTCCAGTGGTATTTAGATGAAATTTATCCTGAAATGATTTTAGACACAGACAGCGAGAACAGAGTGAAGGAAAAACTTAATTCTATGGATATTAAATATCAACCATGGAACATGAGGTATTATAACATAATGGGTTAATTATAAATCATCATTGGATTTCATAGGAGTTTTACATATGGAATATAAATTCATACTTATGTATTAAAAAATTATGCATCACTCATAATGTAAAAGGATTACATCAACAAATATGTACATATGTGTATATTTTATGTAAAATAAAATAACAAATTTATAAATGAATGTATAATAAAATATACAATGTTCCTGTGTTCTTGAAGAATTTTTTCAAATTATTATTTTTTATTATTTTCATAGAAAGAGAAATTATGTTGACAGTTTTCAACTAAAGCTCGTGAACAGCTCTCTTTGCATTCAGAAGGAGAAAAATGTAAAAACAAGAGGCAATTTAATCCTCGCAACCTGTTTACGAACACCCAATCAAGTAAATAATTTATAAAATATATTCAATTGAATAAGAAAATTATATTATGTGAATTTATTTGCAGATGTGGTTTGAAACAGCTTTCAAAGAATTAGTTTTGAATAAATACCATTGCCTCGAAGCAACTCCTGGAGGTGATGGTAAAGTATTCGTTGCGAAATGCCACGAAATGGGCGGCACTCAAGAATGGCATCACAAAGCGAAGGTGATAAATCATTTTTATGACCAATTCCAAATACCCAATGTTTATTAGTCAAAAAAAAAAGATTTTGTATTAATCGTCTTATCTTCTTATAGAATGGTTCTCCTATTTACAATATGGCTTCGGGGACTTGTCTGGCCGTATCGGAGCGTCTCCGAGGATCGCCGATCATCATGAGCATTTGTACTAATAATAATAAAAACACCTGGGATTACATAAGACATGTGTAAAGATTGAAAATGTGACAAACATATTTCAATCTACCTTGCTTAAAGTCTGATAATATATTTGTTTTGAAACAGGGATAATTTTGGTGTATTCCGAATGTTTTTTTATATTTGTTTTCGTGTTAGCGTTTACATAATTTATTTTTGAAACCATATACTTATTAGTCAAAAAATGACACTATTATGTTTTAGCCTAGATTATTTTTATCTATGAACAAGGTTGTTATCGTATTTAAGTTTGTAGTTTATTAGAGATTATTGACTATCCAAAGATATCCTGAAAATATCTTTTCCAATGGTGTTCAACGACATATTTAAGTAAAAACATAATAAGCTCAATTTATAATAATATAAGAACAATTTACATATTTTAATACATACATACATTTATGTGTATGTAATTACATATTGATATTATTTTTCTTGTGATATTTATATACATAATATTCTATATTACATATAAACATTGAAACAACAAACTTATAATAACATAATAAACATATTTAATTTTTATTTTTTAAAAAAAATTATATAATCACACATAAATACAAAGTTCTTTCAATATCCTCTACATTATTCCTGGTTTTTATAATTTATGAAAAAAATACATAGGACAGTTCAATTTGTACAAAACCTTTGTGCAGAAAATATTTAACTTATAAAACAGTAAACCAATATTTTTCATATAAACTATAATGTGCTGTTTTTAATATATTAGCATGGTGTAAAGTCAAACTTGGCAATGTTCTCAGTCGTAATATTTTTTGAGCTCTGTGCGGACTTTCGTCAATGATTCCGATAAATGCGGCGACTCTTGCTCGACACACTGGATCCATCTTAAAAATTTAAATTGAATTTAATGCATTTTAAATTAAACTATACAATTTTTTTTTAATTTACCGCCATTTGATCTTGTGGTTCATTATTCAGTTTTGTTTCGGAGACGTTTCCGTTTTGCGATACTGTAATGGTTATGTCACCAGTTTCGATGTTTTCATTAATAGAATAAATTTTTTTTATTTCAATCATTTCACGCACTTTTTCACTGGCCGCATCAAGAAGAATTAACCACTGTTAAAAATGAAAGAATATTTAAATTATACAGGCATAAGCACTGTAAAATAAATGTGTAATTTAATTTTCTGTGTACAAGCAGACATACCGTGTTTGTTATGATAACAGAATTTAATAAACCCGTATCTTTATCAGTCATTTGACATATATAAAATAAATTTTGCTCCTTTAGACTAGGCCCGAGTTTCATCAGGCTTGATTGATTTTCAGAGACGTACTCTCTAAATTTCCAAAGTGCCTAAAAAATATATATATATATGAGTATGTGGAAAGGTGTTAAATTGTGTATTAATTATTACTTGTGGATGCGGATCCCATCCAGCTTGATTCAATAAACCGTGTCCAGCCAAAGCCAATAAATCGGCGGTAGCACTTAATGGTTTTGTCACAGCACCGATCAGTCCTCTGGTTAATCCTGCCGCTAAAGCTGTAGGAGTACCACCTCTTTCGCAGCCGACGACTATTGTCTCATGAGCAATGCCACCGATTGCACCTATAAATTTTATTAAAATCATTGAAAAAAAAACTCAACTGTTGAATTTTATTAAAATATACCCAATAATGACAATCCGAGTCCCCGAAATCCTCGACTGAGTGCTTGCCCGATTCCATTGGGTTGCATTCTTCGCTCTCTTTCTGTTCTTCGCATGTGATCTTCATCGAGACTTAATCTATCTAGATTACGTGCAACGCTGCCCATAACCATGCTCACCGACTCGACAGTACCTTAAGATAATTTTATTTAAAAAATATTGTTATGCTTTCCCTATTGATGGGATTCCTTATAAGGAGTTAGTTAGACCATAAGGCGGCTCATAATTTTTATAATGAATTAGCTAAAATTATTACTAACCTTGTGTGACGTGTTTAATTAATGATGCTGATCCATGCGTTACACCGACTAAGAATGGCCAAGGACCTCTCATAAGTCCTCGACACGGTTCTCTTACCAAATCTCTTAAACCAGCACCCACCCTTCGAGCAAGACCGCCGGGACTGCCCAAAATTTCTAACGATCCCACAACCCAGCCTAAAAATTGAATATTAATTGCAAACTATCCATTTTCATAAATAAATCCTTTGACATTACCTGCACCGAAAATGGCCTCGGACAAATAATGCATTGTCAACGCGTGACCAAAGCGATAACTTGACGTAACAATATTATTCTTTTCAAATACTCCGAACTGGAGCGGACTGTGATCAAAGGCAATGTACATTAAGGCCTTCAAATAAATTTAATTATAAATAAATAAATACACACAAAAATTATTTGAAAATACAAACTTACACTTGTATGTACGCTAAGTAATATATTTACTGACTCTATATATAATTTTCTCAATTTTATTGGATTTGCAATGGCTGATCCGTCCCACAAAATATGCTCAGGAATATTTAGGTGGGATACAAACAGAACACGATCACTTGACGGCGTAAAAAGTTCACCGTCTGATAAAAGTACACCCATATGCGAGCAGGAAATATCAGAATAGGGAGTGACAAAGTTTGTCACATAATCCAAAAGAGTCGACATGTACGTGTCTTCTAAATAAACTCGGACAGGTTGTACATTTATTTTTATATCACTGACACCTGTGGAATTCATTGAAATTTATTATTCATTCATTATCTAAATAAGTTGTTGACTTGCCATATTGGAAGAGGTCTTTGTCTTTCCATATTTCCACATCGATGTTTAACATGAGGAAGTAATTCACTCTTAGTTCTTTAATAACAGCTTCGATATCGATGGAATCTGATAACTCTTTCGATTCCAAATCCTGTAAATTTATATCCACCTGTTTGGTGTTTTCCTCTTGTTTAAGTAAAAATACTTGAAAATCATATCCTCCATTGAAAAATAGCGGATTATCTATTTGAATTGTATTGAAAGACAATATTACACTAATGCCCTAGAATTTAAAAAATACGATATGAAATGCAATATTGAGTTAACCATTTTATTATTACCTTTTCTTTGTTTATTGTCGAAAGGGCTAAATTATTGCAAGTGATATAAAGTACTTCTCCGGTGTGCGCATTGTCGTTGTCATTAAAATCTGATATCAATCTTATTTCAGAATCCTCCACAATCACGTTGAGTTTAAACCTCTTTAGGAAATTATCTGTATATTTTACTGAAATAAATATGGCTTAATTTGTTAAAATGACTTAATGCCAGTAGTAATAACAGGATGTAAAAATTTCAATATAGGGGACCAAGCAGAGTCTGAGTGAGACAAGTATTATCTCTGTCGAGCTCATCTGCTTGGTCCGCCATCTTAATATTTATCATCCACTTGTCCGCCCTTCTAATATCGGTGGTGTCGGATGAAACCGTTTAAAAAAATCATCTAAATAGATATATAACTGGCATTTAATCGAATTTAAAAAAGTCAGTCTGATCTCATGAGCTCCGAGCTAATTAATGTAGTCAAATAATTACCAAAAGTATTTTCTTTTGATATTTTCAATGCTTCGGTGACAATATTTTCATTTAATGCATCATCATCAGATTCCTAAAAAAATCACATTAATAATTTTTATATTTTATAAAATAATTTATAATTATACCTCTTCAGTTTCAAAACATAAAATTGGATCGGTTTCAATGTTTCCCATTAATCGATGTCGAATTTCACTAGCCGAAATGTCAATCTAAAATCAGATTCCGTAAAATATCACAAAAATATATATAAATAGACCAAAAACTTACCTCCGTAACGTTTTGTATTGTAATAACAGTAAGATGAAATGAACAATCGACTGTAACTTTAATATCTCCGACGTATCCAGGTAGTTTAATAAATTGTTCAGTGGTGTTTATTTTTATATTGATCGGCGAAGACCAAAGCAATCGGCCGTTTGCTAATAAAATTACAAAAATATTATTGTATTTTTTTAAATTTAATATTTAAAATACGAACCGTTGGGATTTGCGTATGCCAATGCCAAATATGAATTAGTTGTGTTTGATGACATTTCTGGATAGTTTACATGTTCCAGCGGCATTGTATAATAAACATTTTCTTCCGAATCTACTTTACAATGCCAATCGGATTTTTTACATTCGTCTAAAACCTAAAAATAAACAATTACTTGAGTTATAATAATTGGAAGACAAAATACAGTCAAACTCGTCTCAAGTCAAATCATGATATATCTGTTAATGTGAATCAATAAATTGGTTCCAATTCTATTCAATTTGTAATTAAAACGACTCTCACCTTACGGGAATGTGGATCTTGATTGGTCAAGAAATGATCTGCTTCGTGAAGTGTTGAATTCGGTACAATTTGACCTGCGAAAATAGGAACTTTGGAATAGTTTTTAAGTTGTAATTGAGGATATGCATCATCGTGCACGGAAATGATTATTTGCCCTCTCAGTTCTTGGAATGTGACGACTAATGGTATCTAGAAGAAAAATGTATTGAATGCAAAATAAAACCAGAATAGAAGTATGATTACTTACGGACAAGCGCTCTTTTTTAATCGAGATATTTTTTCTCAAATTGTATTTATCGATTTGAACGGGACACGAGAAATTTGATAAGTTTCTATCGAATCCGACAATAATAAATAAGTGGAAGTCCCCTTCGTTCGGGATATCTCCTGAATAAAATTGCAGCATAGGAATGCCTCTTGATCTATAATTTATAACACATAATAAAAAAAATACAAAACACAATAATAAATATTATTTACCTTCCCTTCTCCGCATTCAAATCGAAAATTAGTTGATCATAATCATTTGGAATGTTCATTTTGGAAGACGATATCACAGACGAATATATTGGCAGTATCTGAATATTAAAAAAAAATATATATTTACCCTACAATTCTATAAGAATATTTTAAGAGGAGGTACTAGATAATAAAAAAAACTACACTGTTTAATAACAGTGGCTTATTATTATTAGTTAAATATGGTTACCACTAACAGGTGGCCCGAATTATGAAAACATGTAAATAATAAACCTAATACTCACACTTAATTGAATAGAACTATTATTGCACAAAATATATTTACTCGACAGATGGAATATTGCAATATTACACTTAACCTCATAATATAAACACATTTTAAATACCTGAAAAGAAAATCTCAATTTGTATTCAATATATAAAAAAATATTATATGTGGTAGTTTTAAACTCACTGAATCCTTAAAAATAATTGTAAAAGATGTGTTTTCATTAATAAACATTTTACCCCTTGGCCTCTTCTCGTATGGACCGGGGACTTCTGTACTCAAAAATAATTCTTCTGATAAATAATTCACTCCATCATGAATCAAGCAGATATGGAACTTTTCCTAAAATAATACATTATAAAATCAGCAAGGTGTACTCGAGCACTGATAATTGATATGTAATTATAATTACAGTCTGTAAGAACGATGGAGGAGTAATAACTGTTTTGTTTTCTACCCCACATATAAAATGCCCTTCGGAGTCGGTAATTCCTATAGTTAATCCAGCTGAATTAGCAAACAAGGCCCACGGTGATAAATCAACCACCATTGAATCAACACATGGTACAGCGGCCATGTATCTTACCTAAAAGAAATATTAAAACATATATATACATACTAATATAAAGACTCGATAAAATAAGTCATTTAACCAATTCACTAGATTAATAGCCATAAATAGCCTTAATATCCATAAAAAAAATGTTTACAGTTATTAATCTAGTGAATTAGTTGAATAATCAATCTTTGCTCATCACGATGGATGTGTTTTATCAGTGAGAACATGTTTTTACTAATGTTTCGATGAATCATATCCGAATATGTTGTTTTTTTTTGTGCCTATATTATAAATGGCATTATTGTAATTCAACCTCATTAAAAATAACCAATGAATTTGAATCTTGATTCTTAAATATGCATCCATTGACCGACTTAGTGGAAGTATATTCTCACTGGTAATAAAGATTCACCAAACATAATTTGATATTCCCTATCTCTTAGTCACAGTATCCTGTTGCTGTCGGAAATTTTGTTAATGATTAAATAAGTAAACAATGCTTTTACTCCTTAAAAGCATTGTTTATTATGATAAAATTAAATAAATACATACTGAAACTTCAGTATTAATATGAGCATCGGCCGGCACCCAATCCTCTTCAATATCAGATATATAAGGCCATTCAGGTAAATCGGGCTGAGAACTTTTTCTCCTAAAATATAAAAAATCAACAATAACAATAAAAAAGTAAATAATATTCCACCACTGTTTTAAATACCATTGTTTTAAATTTTCTAAAATAATTTCTATATCCAGCAAATCTTTCTTTTCAGGAAAGAAAGTAGCTTGATTAACCAGTCCAAAATTAAAAGGCACATTGTTTTCTGTAGAATGTACATAATTTTCACTGCAATTGGAATAATAAAAATTATTTCATAGGGAAAATTATTTATATTTGTAATTCACGTACCGAGAAATAAAAGTCATTTTGTGTTTGGTAGTTGTAGTACCCGGACAATTGACTGCGTGTAAAGATCCTTTACCGTGTACTATCATTTCTGAAGCCGTATCTAAATTATCAGATGTGAGCGCAATCTGGAATGAATTAATAATAATTTCAATATGTATTATTTAGATTTTGTATTAAAAAATATTTTCTATTAATTTCTCACCGACACATTCATAGGTAGATGGGATTTTATAATATACAAAGGTGATATTATAACCAATATTCTACCATAAATATTATCTAAAACTACTCTGCACCATATGGATATATACTGTGTAATTGTCTTTGCTGGAACTAATAAAATATACAAATTATTTGGAGCCGCCTTGTGGCCCAGTGGTTAGTGTAACGGATTCGTGAGTGAAGACTCCCGGGTTCGATTCACGGCACCGGAGTCACTTGGTAGATCTAGCTTAGCAAACTAGATCTTAAGTACTCATTGCTGTGTGGTGGCCTGGGAAACCATCTCTACTATATTCTCCCGTAAAGGCCAAGGTGGCCTGGCCAACCCCTTATAAAGGGACTCCCGCCAATAGGGAAGGCGTCAAGTTATTATTATTATCAAATTATTTAATATTCAGCAGCTTCATATTTTACAGAAAAAATACCTTTAACCAGCCAAGGTATGTTACTTTTCACACATTCTTTCAGTGGAATATCTCCAGTCCATCCCGTATCACTTCCAGAAAATTTTAACCTACAATAATTGAGAAAAAAATTAATAACCCTAAATATTAAAAACATAGTTGAAATATTTCACCTAAATGTAGTTTCTACAGTGTTGTCGACAAAGAGAGAAGGAGATCTTGTGTCCGCTGCGATTGGAAATACTGGACTCGCCATTGTATGACTCTTATTATTTTTTTTCTGAAAAAGCTTTAAAACAAGACATTTACCAAAAATTCACAATTGAATTGATTAAATAAAATACCTTAAAATCGAAATCGTTATTAACAAGATTTGTTATAAGAAGCCGCCCCATGAATGTGACGGTTTTTTGAGTCGGTTGAGTATCTTCGACTAAAATAATCATGGTTAATTTGGGCAAAGAGTCATCATCACATATTAAGTCTACGGTAGACAAGCCGACTTTATCGATCTGAAAACCTAATAATTCAATTTGATGAATTATCAATCAGTTTGTTCACTTTTATATTTATCGATTAATACCTTTACACGTCTGCCAGTCTCCTTCTTGTATGGTTAATCGTAATAGAGAATTCTTAGTTGATCTCCATGAATAGGAGTGACTGTGTCTACTTTGAAGCATTATATACTCGTCAGTACCTTCTTGGCCAAATCTTATTAAAACATTTGTATCATTGCAGATAATATACTTTTGTATAGAAAATTCTGTCTTTGTTTTAGCACAATTCAGACAAATTTTATTATCATTTTTATCCTGAAAAAACAACACGCATACATACAATTTATATTAAGTAACCCAGCATTATATTTTAGACGGAGAGTATATTTTTCCCCTTAATTAACCTAGAAACATCTGGTTGATGCTACTCTGAAAAATAAAAGGGTGAGGAACATCAAGGATAGAAGAAATAGATTGATGCTTGTAGAGATTAATCTCAAAAGATTGATATAATTAATATATTTAAAAAACACTAAGTTTGGAGATTCTTCCAAATTTGATTGTAACTTATTTCTCATAATCCTTAATGCCAATTATTAAAAAAAAATCATTACTTGTGACAAATGCAGCTGCCACATATGAAGAGAATTGATCAATGGTGTCATTAAATGTGGTCCAGTGCATAAATTTAAATTTTCCATGGTAAATTCAATTTTCGCTTCATCCTCTTGACGTCCACCAATCCATGATCTAATATTGACATTGTTCATATTCAAAATCTTGTACAAAGCAAGATTACTTCCATTTACGGCTTCAAAACTGAAATTTCATTTTATATAAAATAAAATAAATATGTATTTTAATTAATTTAATTTTCTTTACCTTATTTGCATAGAGGTTTTAAATAATATTGTTTCTAGATTCCAATACCTCACCATCATTTCATTATCACTAAGAATAATTCTAAAGAAAATGTGCGGCGGAGGCGTAACCGAGTCGAGTGTATACAAATCAGTCAGATTTTTAGATTCAAGACTAAATTTTAAAAAAATATGTGTATACAAATACCAATAATTAATGTGCATATGAATATACCTTTCAGTAATATTATAGAATGAAACTTCCACACATGATATATTAAATGCAAATCTTATTTTGTTCATAAGATGTGGAGAAAAGTATGAATCGATTCGGAGGCATGCAGCCAGCGTGTGTGATTTTACGGGAAAACTGTCATAATTATAATTCATGTTGGTAAGTTTCTAGAAACAGAAATGAATTTGTAATTCTATTTTGTATTCAAACAATATACAAGGAAAAAATACTGTATGAGAAGGTGATTTTGTAAGTGAACTATCATTTTCTATAACATCTTCAAAATGCATAACCACTCTCCATGTAGATGCCAAAATAATTCCTAAAAAATTTACATTATACATATGTATGTCTATATATACATAGTTAAAGGTGCTTAATGGCTTACTTTGATTAAATTTTTCTAATTCCAGTTTGACACCTTTGTCTTGTTTTATTTGAAATTTAGAGTAAACAATAAATTTATCTAAAACTTCACAATAATACTCGAGGGTACATTTGACAACTTCGATGATTGCTCGAGAGTGATTGTCATTTGCCTAAAAAGTTAATAAATTATTATTAATATTCATGTAATAGTAAAAAGAGTATTTACTTGGAACGGAACAGGAAAACTGTGAACTCGGGTAATTGCTCTAGGCTGTGGATATTTCCATGTTAATCCTTTGGGATTTATGAAGACTTGATACGGAAGAGGTTGACCCATTGGTGATATTATAAACTTGAATGCGCCAGCCCTTGAAGATATGTTATTTTAATTATAGATTAAACTAAATTAAAAATAAAATATCAACCTCAAATCATCTTTATAATGCTGATCGTAAACTGTGTTTTCATCCCAAAAACAAGATGTGTTTTCACTATGGTTCATGACTTCACTCAAGACGTCATTATTTTCGAGCTGAATAAAATACATATTAAAATGAATCGATAGAGTATAATAATATTATTAACATTTGAATTATTACTTTTATCTTATTCCTGTGGTCAATCCAATAATTCAGAAAGTTTTGCATCATGATACAGTGATCCACACTAAAATCCACTGATAATTTATCACCTTTTATTAAAATATCAATAGAATTGTAATCTATAGAATCGCCTTTCTTAATTGGATTTAAAGAAACTCTACTATCAAATCTGAAAATAAAGAGAATATTATTATTTAATTATTACAAAATTACTCTTGGGATACTAACCCAATATTCCAAGGGAGGACTATTAGTTTACGTTGAATAGAGTTTACATTTCCAACCGACACAATTATAGATCCTACAGTACCCACAATGGAAATTCTCTCCGGACGGTTGAAAGTTAAATTTAAAAATGATTCAGCTAAACTGAAAGTCATTGCATAATTTTGAATCATATTCTCAGTGATTGCACATATAACCAATTGTGAAGTGGATATTTCCAAAGATGTAAAAAATTCTAAAATGTCATGAAATATTATAAATAAAATTGTTAAAATACTACATAAAATTGGAATATAACATACGTAAGTATCGGTTTAAGGATGCATCTGTTTCAATGGTATTATCAAGAATAGTTGTTTGATCTTGGCGTTTTGTGAGTAGTTCTGTGCACTAAAAATTTAAAACCATCGATAAAAAATTGAACATTACATTATTACATCATACTCACTAGTTCGAGCGATTTGTTAATTTTTTTCATTATTTCCACCGATATTGTACATTTTATCGGACATCCAATATTAATTTTTCCTATACTCTTGTTGCCAATATCTAAAGATATTTAGTATTACATAAAACTGTTTATTAAAAAACTCCCAGTAGTTGTGTAATTAATCAAGAATTAGTCGAATTGGTAAATTTTCAAAGATATTATTTAATTCAATTACATATGTACATATTTATACTCACTAAATTCCCATTTGGCTGTAAACAAGGCGGGAAGTATTCCTGTAGTTTGGTTGGGTAAACCTAGTGAGGTTTCTAAAAATGACAATTCAAATGCATTTTTCGACACACATTCTTCATTACTCAACATTTTATTACTGAGATTTATTGAAGCAGAATATAATGACATCTGAAATTAAAAATATTTACAATAAAAAGAAAATATGTTTAAAAGCAGGATATTTTATCTTACCTGAACTTTTTGAGAGTAGTTGTGTATTGAATAAAGGAGATTAGGCTGGTGAAAACCAAAATGCAATAATGGAAAAACTTGTAAAATACAATTTGTGGAATCCTTAAAAATAAAATCCGTTTAATAATATAAACCAATCATATATAATTTGAACAACTTACGGTATATGATTTAAAACATTCATAAATATTAATATTTAACTTTCCCAATGTGATACACAAATCGAAATATTCCACATTTGTATGTCTGAATTGAGACAAAAAAGATAGGTTAAATTTTGGTACAATAAATTTTTATGTACAAAATAATACTAACTTCTTTTGACCCACAGTAGGTAAATATTTGATCGAAGAGTTTTTCAGTGAAACCATGTTACTAGAAGCCGCATCAGATACCACGGCACTATCAATATGAAATTGGTTCAAATTTTCAGGATATGATGTCCCCAACGATGAATATAGTTCAGAATTTTCTTTGTGTTCATCAATAATTACAAATTTTTCATTACTAAAAATTTATTCAATCTGGCTTAAGTAACAAAACAAATTTACTATAGTGAAATTCATACCATACTGCATCGGACCAATATTTGTATAAAGATTTTGGTATATCAATTATCTTTAGAATTAGATCCATTTGCTGGATGCAAAGAGACACATCGATGTCTGTTAAAATACTGAAATCAACCGAAGGTCCACAAACTAATTCTTGCCTTTGAAACATTGCTAAGGCTAGGACTAAACAAACATCCAAACTAAAATAAATAATATCATAAGTAATATGAAATATGTATATTAAAATAATATTTTGATGTTAAAGATTTACGCTTGAATGATTGTTATTGGCGGATCACAAGATATTAGTCCTATATCGTGATCAGAATTATTCCATTTTAATGCTGGATTTTCATTAAATGTTTCTTCTCTAGTTTCCTAAACAATATAATATATAACTTTATTATTTTTAAAAAGTTGTTGAATTAATCATAATAAGCTCTAATTTGAATAATTTCCTAATAACTAATTTAATTTTAAATAAAATATGTATATTCTTACTCTGTGTAAAAACAATTTTTCCAAATGAGTCCATTGAGCAGTCTGTAAACACATTCCTTTAAGTAAAAGCTGACACTGCCGATCTTCAAGCAAGCTTCCGGGAATATTGAGTATACAGTCTCTTGCAGCTTTTTGATACAAATCAGGACGTAGAGAAGGTCTACAATTGCAAAATTCCATATGATATCATAGAAATTATCATAAGAAATCGAATAGTACCTGCAGATTGGATTGTCAGCAATAGGAACTACATTGATCCTTTCAATCTAAAACAGAATAATCAATTAATCTTTAAATGCACCCAAATTCAACTTACATAACAAACCTGAATTATAAATACGTCTTGATAAAATGTACTTTCTTCAGGTTCTACTTCCAGTGGGATAAATATTTTTATTTTATTTGTTTCCACATAGCACAATGGGTAATTTCGAGAATCCCATTGGTTAGGACTGAAATAAGTTAATTGAAATTCAGACTAAATACTACTACATGTATTTATTTAAACTTACTCTGTGAAATGTTGTAAATCACTGTTTTTACCTAATACCTTATATAAATTAGATATTGTAGATTTGATTTCAATAATATATGGCAACAGAGCAATGAAAAACGGATTAAAGTTGATAAAGCTCAATATGATGTCTAAAGATTGTAGGGATATTTCCAACTCGGATATGTACGAATTGGATAACAGCTAAAAATAAATGTTAATTGAAAATTTGTTAAAGATGAATAAAAAAAAGACACTTACATTTGCTTTGCGCACTTTTTTCCTCATATCACCCCATTTACTATGAACACTTGAACTCCTATAATATAATATCAACATGAATGCAACATATTTTATGTGATATTTTATTGAAAACTCACCGAGCCCTGGTAATTGTAACTGAGAGAAAACAATTTTCATCATTTGTTGGGCCAGTGGTATCATTTTCTCTACCTGTCATGATTATTCCACTGAAAGAGTTTGGTTTCCACGTATCGTTTGGATATTTTCTATTAAAACAATGTATTGAAGATGTCATGATTTTTGATTTCAACTTAAAGTATTCTGTTTGTGCATCAAGACTAGCCATGATATCTTCCGCACAAAATACTAGTTTCAAATCATGCAATCCATGCATTTCAGTGTTTTGCGATGAGGCATATATTTTGACAAGTATATTGGAAACGGTCCATTGAAACCAACCAGTCAGGTTTACTCTCTTACAGCAGATATTGACATTCAAATCTATAAATTTATTAAGTTAATTTTAAAATACATAACCATGTGCAATTCTATAAAAAAAAAATTACAAATAAGAATACAGAATAAGTCCAATATTGAGAAAGTTTACTTTATATTATATATATATAAAAGAAACCACCTATTAATTTAATGAAATAAATACCTGTAGAAATATCATCAGTTTCTGCAGTTTCAGCCAAACTCTCTCTCATTATCCCACTATCTAATTCATCATAGCTACTGTCCAATATACTTTTTTGTCTGATTGAAACAATTTTAAATATTAATAATGATAAAAAAATATAAAGGTTATTAATATACCTGGGAAAGACTTCACCCTGTTTACATATATAACTATCAGTTGTAGAGTTGTATTCTATTGTTGAAAAATCTTGATGATCATGTGAATGTTCACTTGTTTTTCTCATTCGGGGTTTGAAGGAATGAGGTGCGTATGAAACCGTTTTGGCAACATTATTCGAACTAAAGACGACAAATAGATCAACCAGACTTTTGAAAATTGATGTGATAATCGCAATCTGTAATTAAATAGTATTGGGAAATAATAAAGTTTGTCGATATTGAAATTATGATAAATACCTGGTAAGTACAAAAAGAAAAAGTTAACGGGCCGGTATCTATATGTACACATATTCCTAAGGAAGACAATTTTTTTTCAATAGCAGCGGTCTAAAATTCAATTTTAAAATTATTGGAAATTATTAGGGAAATTGTGTATTAAATTTATATTTTAATACTTACAGGTTCATCTTCATTGAGCATTTTCTTTTCACTGAAAAAATTATATATTTGTATATATCTATTTATTCTATGTATACATATGTATATAGTGGTAAAAATATAATATAAAAATGTACATATTACCATTTAACATCACTAAAACCCAAAGAGATTGGATCCTCCTAATAAATAAATTCATGTAGATAATAAAAAATAGTAATAATAAACAGGTTGTTAGTAAAATTGTATACCTTTGTATTTTGTCCTTTTTTCTTTTTGATTTTTTTATTTCTATCCATTGTTTTTGATTTGGAGACATTTTCTTTTTTGGTTTGGGATTTTGATTCAATAACAATGTCAGTTTTTGGAGTGAATGTTACTGTTATATTTGAAGACACCTCTTTCAAAATTGAAAGATTTAATCCATTTCCAATACCTGGCCTTATAGATTCACCCAGTATTGTATAACAAGTTAACCCAGATAATGACACACTCAAAGGGTAAGATAGAGTTTCTGAAATATCAATTGAAACATTATAAAATCAAAAATTATAATAAATTAAACATACCTCTTTCCCATATAGATTCTGGTAATTTGACAGGTAGTCCATGAATACAATAACAAAGTAAGTTTTGCTTCAACGTTGCAGTTTTCACTACTGTTGATGGTAATCTGTAAAAATACGGATAACACAAATGCATCATGTTATAATTTCATCATATGTTTATAATATTTCACCTTATGACAATAATTCCGTCGTGTTTTTTTGCTTGAGAAATATTGGTTTCCAGTGTTTCAGTTAATACTGTACTGACAAACGATACTGATTTTGTAGGGAATGCAATAGAAATACTATCCAACTCGATAAATACTGCTGTATATCTCCATTCATATAAAGATTCAATAATTCTATCTACAAAACTCATATTGGTAATAATCTGCTTTTGTGGTTGAATCTGAAATACATATTATATAAAAATGATGTCACCTAATAAGTTTATGAAATAATAAGTAATAACCTGGATTGCATCTGTTGGTACTTCATTAACGCTAGGAGAAATCAAAGATGTACCGTGAATAAAATCTCTTTCTCTATCGGAACTGGATTGTCCGACAGAATGTCTAGTAGAAGCTTTTATACTCCGGTTCTAAAATATATGATTAATATTACAATACGTAAATATAAACAAATTTAAATACATATGTAATCATACCAATACATCTTCATATGATCGACTTGTAGACAACGGTCTTTCACTTGCACTTTTTTTAGATGTTGAATTAGATGCATGCTCTAAAAATTAATATTTCTATGAAGAATCATTATAATAAATTATAATAATCCATAAACTACCTTTAAATCTTTTTTCAAGATTTTTATACTTATAAATCATCCAACTAAATAATATTGGATCTAGAACAATAGATACTTTTTCCGACTTACATGTGGCAAACGATGGATGGATGTTATTATTGGAAAGTTGAAAAACACCCTTGTAAAATGGAGAACTGAAATATGTATATAATTAATAGTTATTTGGTGGAATTATATTATTTTTAAGGCTCACTTTACTGGCGCCACAGTATCCGGAGCAGATAATATCCAAATCTGTTGTGTGACTGGTTCTTTTTCTATAACAATTTAACATGAGAATAACAATTGTGCTATTTAATAAAAAAATTAAATACCTTGTGAAGGCTTTATGATGAATACTTTTAAGTTGTTGATAACAATTCTATGTGTTACTACATCTTGTAGATAATGACTTCTTAAAGATACTCCATAGATTATTGTTTCCAAATGAGGTAATTCTAATAACAAACATCAATTATTTGACAACCCAATAAATTGTGTATACATTTTACAATACCTTTATTTTCAATAGCATCGTTAATAAGCGAGGTAGTAAGTAAAATAGGTACTTCTAGGGAAGTTTCGTAAAGCTCAGGATGAATCAGTCTTACAATATGATAGGCAAGTAGAAATTTTGGCATTGTTCCACTTATAGATAAATTATCTTAAAATTAAATTATTATAAAAATGGTTTTTTAATATCAATATTCTTTGAAACTCACCAATATTCAATGTGAAATCATACAACGACAACAGAGTATTATGATTCCAATATTCTGGTAATAGTAATTGTTTCACACTACTACACAGCGTACAGTCTGTTATCAAAGGTATTAAAACAGTTTTTCTAGTATCAGTCTTTGAAGATTTTCTCTAAAATTTTTGTATTATTAGAACATAGAATATTTCAACAAGAAATTTTTGCAACTCACGGTTATTTTAGAATCTCTGTGCTGAATGAAGCAACGGAAATGTTGTATTTTTATTTTTGAATTACTATAGCAACTTTCCAACATGAGTGGTGCCGGTTCAGGTAATTGACAACTAACATATGTCAATCTATGAAAAATAAAATGATAAAATAAAGTATAAAAACATATCAAATGCAATATGTACAACCTTTTGGGATACATCGGTTTTAAAATAGACAGTTCTAATAGTTCAGCGTCTAACAATAAGCAAGGCATTTTTTTCAAATCTTCATAAGACCAAGAGTGATCATTGACTTGAGATAGTTTCTAAAATTGAAATAAATACATAAATAGGTTTATTTTTTTTTTTATTGCTTATTATATTTACCCGTTTCATAAAAATCATATTGCTTTCTTTAGTACTCATTTGTTTGGTGATATGAGGTGGATGATCCCACGGTAGAAATTTTATTTGTGGTTTTTGAAAAATGACTTGAATATTTACATTAGGCACAAATTCACTGAGCGAATCATAATCCTCAGTTGATGGTGGAGGCAGCTCATCGGATTTTAACACTTGAATTAATAATTCAGTAATAAATATATAAAAATATTTGATTCAGGTTACTTACAAGGTTTGTCTTTATAATAAGGTGCATAGTCATAAGTCGCAACTGCTGATTTAATAACTGAAAACCTATGAAGCAATCCAGCACAAATATTGAGGGTGAATTTACCAGCTATCACTTTTAAAAATGAGCTCTCCTTGTAATTGCTACGATTTAAAATAACAATTTTTTAATTTACAAACCACGATTTCATCGAAATAGTATTACCTATATTCCATGTCTACTTCAGCAATGCTTGTTATATTTTGTATGTCTTCAGGAATGGTCATTTTATATAAGTAACTAAATGCAAATGCAGGACTAACTGCTAACATCTCAGCATCTGACATCACATCTATTGCATTTGTAATATCATCCTCGATTGGCCAGGAAGAGAACACAGTTTCTGTATCAATGGGCATGGTTTCAAATATAGCCTTCTCTTTATTCTGTTTAATTTAAAATTAAAATATGTAATTATTGATTACACCCAAGTAAATATAAAATATTGAAACAAAAATACTTCTTCAATTCCACAAACACATGTATTAGGATACAGTATAATTGATCTGATACCACCTCGGAAACAAAACCGTTCTAATCCAATTGATGATGACTGCGTTACTATTGAAGATAACTCAAGACAGCAAATTGGTACATAGCGAATTTTTTTTATTCCACCATATATTCCAGGTGCATCGTTTATATATTCGGGGATCTTAAAGAAATTTGATTAAAATACCTATACAAAAAAAAATTAAAATCAATTAGGTACCTTGAATGTGAAAGTCACTTTTTCTAAGTTCATTGATATTAGAATTATGGATGATGAATTTCCACCGGAAGCATCTTGATCTTCATCATCGTATCCAAGAGGAAACTGTGGTACAAACGACCATATCCACCCACCCCAAGATTCTTGGCTGTCTTGATTTTCTGAGTTAAATTTACATATTTTTAATTAGTATGAGCTTGGCCTAGTCTCATGAGACACACATTAAAAAAAATCAATGGTATTGTCAACTTGTATTTATTAAAGTCTTACTTTTTTATTCTATCAAAATTTCTATTATACCTTTCATACTTTACCTGATTTATCATGCTCGAAACCAAGATTAACTGACAACTTATACGATACATAAATGTATATAGTTTCATATTAAGATAATTACCATTATATCTATCTTGATCAAACAGAACAGAAGAACCAAAAATATTTGCACTATTATCGGAAGATTGATTCTGTATTTTCTTCTGTTTCAATGCATAAATCAAAGCAGCTAAACGCATCACCATTGGTATTTGCTGGTATGAAATACTAAATTCTAGCCTATAATATCAAAATAATTTTTATAAGTTAAGTTTATAAGTGGATTATGTTATTGTTATTCCTTACTTTGGACTATACATGGAAATTTTAGTGTTTATTGGGCGCTTACTGGTCATACTTTTATAAAGACTATCCAACCTAAAATCAAACATTTTATTATTTAATACATTATTTATTCATTTACATATGTATTAAAAATATTCTGTTAAATTTACCTGAATTCAAGTTCACACCTATATAGTAATGGCTCTAAATAAGTTTCTATTTTACCAGCAGCATTTCTTTTATCTAAACATAATGTTAAGTCACTCAACCTCATCAACTTTCTTAAATGTAAATCTTCTGGAGTCATTTCTATGAATATAAAAGAATTTATAATTTCTTGCACATGTAAATAAATACATATTTATGTCATTACCGTTGAATGCTGCTTTCCAATCACCATTTACACTATCCAAATAAAAATGCTTTATGTTGACTGACACGACAATGTCTTCTTCCACATATTTTAGTATTAAATTATGGCAACGGAATGCAATATTATTAACTATTCGACTAACTAAAGACTGTGTATATCCTGGAGGTGCATCTAAATCCTCTCTAAATTAATCAATATATTAATAAATTTCTTATGTAATTAATATAAGGGTTAATTACTTGGAAACTTGTATAACAGGAAGATCAGATCCCTCGGTAGAATTGCTATCTTTTAATTTCAATACACATTCTGAAAATAAATCAACCGTAATGTTTTGTATACTCATTTACATGTATATCATCTTAATATTACCTATTGTGTTGACGGTGACTACAATCGGTTCGGAAATTATTTTCGTCCATGGCACTTGTATAGTCAGCTCATGGATATGTCCCGATGTTAAATCGAAAGGCAAATTGAACTCTCTTTGAATGACATCTGTTTTCAATTCCAAATTATGCAAAGAAACACTACCGCTCCATAATGACAACTGTGTTTGTATATAGAAGAAATTAAAATACGAGTTAAAGACAACAGTCTACATCACTGACAAAAAAAAATTATCATCAAATATTTAGCAAACTAATAAGACAATAATGACATGATAAACAGTAAAACAAATAATCATGAGACACGTTGGTGGAAATATTGATAAGATAGAGATATAATTATAATAATTCATGAATCAAAATGAAAAATCTTGTGATTATATTTTTAAATACATAATTTTTCACACTAACTAAATCTTATCAGCAGCAATGTGACTTGAAGTAATTAAATATATTGGTTAAAAAATATAAGGAATCTACTGTTGATAAATTATTTATCAAATTATACTTGTTAAGGCGTCATTGTAGTTATATTTTTACAATATTACTATTAAAATAATAATCTCATGGAATTTGATAAAATTCTTACTTCCGTATGTTCTGGTTTAAAATCTTTTACATATTTTCCAACGTGTGACAGCAATACCGGTGTAATGTATGCTTCCACTTTTCGAAACATCTCAGGTCATATACGCCAACTTATCAAAATGACAACTGACAACGCATCTATTGTTGCCATATGAGAAAATAAGTTATTGATTACAGAGGATCTGACTTGTTTCTGCATACATAAAGGACACATTAGAAAAAAATTACCGCAAACGAATTATTAATATTGTCAAATATGACAATTATTTCTTTTTGTCGGTAACTTGTGGACATGTCTAAATTTGGACATTTCCTCTATTTAATGGAAACCATTAGAATGCTTTCTTCTGATGATAATTTACAAGTATAATTAATTGTTCATTATACAAAAAGCTTATGTTGTAAAAATAATATTTAATTATTATTGTGTATACAAATATTTTTATCTATAGTATGTTAACTTGATTAAATTTTTTAAGCTAATAATTTTAAAATATGTATGGGATTCAAACAAACACGTTGAATTAGGTATTTAATATAAAGTGGACACAACATAATATGAGATTATAATAATAAGTTTACAGGAAAAAGGGAAGAAATAAGTGAGATGCATAAGTGGCACATTTTATTTATTTTATAATGAACATATTATTTTTTCAATTTAACATTACACATCATATTTTCCATCAAAACAATTTTAATGAGTATAATAAAGTAAGATCATTCTTTGACAAAGTACAGAAATGATAATGATATATGTACATACTGTTATATAATGTAAATACACTTAGATGAGGAGCCATTGTATTTACAAGGTAATATGTTAATTAAAATTAACAATAATATATTATGAGTGTTGACTTCAAATATATATGTATTTTTATTTACATGTACCCGATTATATCACACATTGCGGGTGAAAAAAACAATCACAGTTGTTTCAGAAAAATTAAATACAGATAATTTTTTCTAAAATATTAAATTCGCCTTGACTAGCAATGGGATAGATTGTGATTAAGTTATTACACTTTATTGAGGTTGAATGTTGAATTAAAAGAAGTGAATGGGAACGCAAATACAACATATGAAACTTAAATAAATTACAAAACTAATATTAATTGTTTAAAATAAAATTCACTACAAGGAAATATAAAAATAGTCAGTCTTCATTTAAATTGTAAGCTCTTAAATGTTATTAGTAAATTAAAAGTATTTGTTTGCATAGTTTAAACCTGCCGCTCAATAGTACCACAATTTCTGAAAATTTTACAATAAAAATATAATTTACCTACAAATATTTAACATTAACAATATTTTCATTTAAATATCAAATTAAATGTATCGATAAAAGATATTAAAAATGAGTCTACAACAAGCATAGTGAAGAGTAACCTGGCTTGTTGTAAGTCGTCGGCATGCACCTTCCAAATATGTAATAAGTTGTACTCTTGTTAACATTTACCGAAAATGGAAAAACATTGACACACAAACCATTGCACTGCTTATTTTCATCAATGTATTTCAAAGCTCTCGTACTTTTTACACATTACTGAGATTCTAATACCTAAATTAAATGTATCATATGTGTCTAATGATGTACGTATTTTAATTAAAATTAAGGAGGTATTATTTTTTTTTAACAGTAACAGTAGTTAAAAATCAAAGCATGAAATTATAATATATAGCTATTGTTTATGTTTGAATAGGCTGTAACATTAAAACATCAATCAACAAACAAATTATAAGCCTAACCATGATAAATAACCTTTAATAAAAGTGTCAAATGACAGTTAGTCTTTAAAATATGAAAGAGCAGAAAACTAGTAAAAATATTAATCAATCAAATCACATTTATACACAAAATGATGGAGTAAAACTGATTTGTATCATTGGGTTGACAATAATTATACTGTATGTATTTGCATAATTAACGGGTTCATTAAAGAGATACAGGAACTCAATGAAAAAAATAACAAATTTACAATAAATGGAATGTGTTGTTGTACACTTTGAATTTGAATAAAATGTTGACTCTTTAATAATATAAAATGAATAATCTATTTCGTATGAATATTTTCATGTAACCTGTTAAAAATGACCATAAATTAAAAAAGACCAATTTAACTAGATTGTAAATTTATCTAAGCATTTTTTTTCCTTTTAGAGTAGTCATAATAATATTTATTATAATACTATGATAAGTTCTTGTTAGAATGTTTGTCGACCATGATTATTGATAAATATTCTAACATTAGCTTTGGTTGACTTAAAAATAACATTGATTAAAGAAAGAGGAAATGTTAAAACAGTACATAAATTACTTTTTCGGGCAAAGTCTAAATTATTTTCTACTTTTCTTTCAAGTGGCAAAATTTATGGTCAGTTTTAAGATGAAACGCTTAGGTGCTAATACACATACATATATTATAACTTTGAGACCTGAGTCGAGATCTTTATCTTTATATTTAAATAAACTAAATTTAATTTACAATCACAATATATTCAAAACACTATCTACACAATGTATAATGAATAATTACCAATCAAACTTGTAAGGATGTAGGAAAATATTTGCAGCTGATTCAATATTTTTTGAAAAACTCCATTTGTTTTGAGGATCGATACACAATTTTTAAATTCATATGGGCAATATTGTTATCTGTAGATTTTTTTTCACTTAATTTATTTATATGTAAATTATGATTCATAAATCTCTAGTCGACATTTTTATGCCAAGTGAAATTTTTGTCACAGTGTAAAAAGTAAATAAATCTAAAGTGAAATAGAATTATTTTTCATCAAAACGCATACAATTCCTTAAACTTTAAATACCGAGTAATTCTCAATGACTTGTTCCTCAAGAAATAAAATAACTCTCTTTAATTATTCCTGCATAAGATTCTCAAAATTTGAGAAAATATACAATCATTTTGTCAGAGTTGTTATGATATGTTTTGTAAATTCAAGTCATTGTGAATTTTATCAATTTAAGATTTAAAAAAACCATAAAGCAATCGTTTTGTCCCATTGTCAAAGCAAATGCATTAATTACTTTGGCATAAGCAGAATTTAATATATAATTTGTACATGTTATTTAAAGATTATTTTTAACAACATGACGTATAATCTAACCAGTGTACGAACCATTTATCTATACAATATACATATATAATTATTTATATTGACATTTTTTATTATTGACGTGTATATTTCTTGTACTTTCATTCGAGTGAGAATATTTTGGTTTCAAAATATTGTACCACAAAACAAGGTGAAGAATATACTATTTATAAATAATATATTTATCGAAGGTGATAAATTTGTAAATATTTAAAGTTTTCCTGAGGTCGATTATGTTGTATAATATAATTATTATACAAGATAAGTATGTATATGAAAAATCCCATAGTGTAACATTGGTAGTTTTTAGTAAGATTTGTTTTATTTATTTGAAGTATATCAACAATATAAAACAATTCATATTTTTTAATGTATGGGTGACGTCTTGTACATAAATGAGCAAATTTCAAAGTCTTAGGCATTAATTGAGTTTAAAATTATATGCATACAAATATAATGTATTTTTGCATCATTAATTATTGTGTATATAATATTTTGTGAACTTTTGTTGGTCCTTTAGCAACAGTCATCTTTAGAGAAATGCTACTACTTAACACTCAATTTGTTTATGTAATGAATAAATAAGTGTATAAATAAAGATAAATTATCATTTGTTAAATTAACCTTCCGTGCAAGGGGCTGGGGATAGATTACCTCTTCTCATTCCATCATGGTGAGATGGTTCATTTATTACTCTACTTCGATGATCATGTTGAATCGATTCAAATATTTGTTTATGTTCTTCGTGTTCCATCTGTTAACAAAGATCAAGATCATAGGTTTATTTATAATAGGATTTATATTGAACATTCGACTAAACTGAAGTAATGTCTATATATACCAAACGTTAAGATAATTGTGTTCAATATTTTCTTTAGTAAAACACAAAAAAAAATTACAATTAAAAATAGCTATGCTACAGAGCAAGAAAGCATAAGGTAAATAAATTAAGCATAAATCTTATTTGCGTGTAAGAAGAAAATTTCATTCATTGTAAAATCTCTGAAAACCAATACATCTACTGATGAATTATGTCGAACCAAAATTATCACCTCTAACCAATAAATTAGTCATAATGCTAAATATGTGTGTATTATTAAGTGATGCAGTGTAATTGTCAGTAACTACATGATTAATAAGAAAGGTTGTACATTAAAGCAATCAAAATTTAGAGTGCAATTTTATAAAATTTATTTAAACATACAATAAATGATCAGATTTGTCTATATTAATTGCACTTACTATAATATCAGTTAGATTTCGTTGTTGATTTTCTTCATACTCTTGTTGGTGAACATTGAGAGAGTGAACTTTATCATCCATTTGTGTTATGGTAGATTCTAAAACTGCTAATGATTTTGGCACTACTACGCACAAATCTGAAAAATATATACTCATTAGATTATAAATGGAATATGTGAATATAAAAATTATTTACACACCAGAATTAGGATCAATCAGCTGCTCAATATAATTGTCAAATCCCTCTTCCGAGGATTTTTTCATCTCATAATTTTCATCCTCTTCATGATGGCTTGTGTCTGTATTAGTTGATATATTTACAGAGTTTCCAGAAGTTAAGTCACTTGTGCCTTCATCACTTTGAATTCTGCGCTTGGAATTTATATCTCCAATGCCCTCTTCAGAGTGAGGCCGTTTCAAAGTACCCATTGATGATGATGGATAAACATTTGACGAAGATGGTTCCAAAATACCAAATTCATCTGTATCTAATATTTGCAAACTACTCAACAATGCATCTCTACTTGAAATAACATCAGTTTGTATGCTGCTACATGTTTCAGTCAGTGTAATGTTGTCGTTGTGGTTTTTTTGGTCATAAGGCATAGTTGGGTTATTATCAGGCACACAGACATTGAGTCCATACGGATCAGAAGAGCTGGCAGTAGTATCGCTATATGCCGTTGGAAAACAATCAGGAACTAATGAAAACTGGTTTGATGGCACTAAATTATTACTATCTAATAATGACATTGTAGATGATGTTGAGATATAAGTACCATTAGCTGCTATATTAATGTTTTCTGTTAGAAATTCGTGTTCTCTTACTGGTTTTGTTTCATTCATCGAAAAAGTAAGATAGACTTTAGGACTTGCTGTAACATTACGATAATTATCTGACATTTCAGCTTTGACAAAAGTCAATTCTTTATTGTCAATTTGTGTTGACAAAAGAGGATCAGTTACTTTGTAAGTGTTATCTACTTTAGCAACAGAATGGCATTGAGTATCATTGGTTTTTTGCTTTGGTGTGGAAATAGGGGATGCATTATGATTAATCCCAGTGTTGTAATCATATTCATCAGGTTCAATATACTTATTTAAGAATCTTTTCATACAGATCACTCTATTACTTTTTTCGAGGGCTGATTTAACTGTTTCAATTTTAGGGGGAATGACTGTAAATGTTGAGGACTCTGAAGACTTGAGATTAGAACTGCTGGACGGAGATGATGCTGGAAGATTTGTAATCAGGTGCATAATGGCTTGTTCCAATTTATAAGGTTCTTCAATGGTTGCTGTATTTTCAACCTAAAATGGATATTTTAATATGATTATTATTTTTTTAGATTCTTATATAAAATAAAAGAAACACTTACCAATTCCAATTCTGATTTGACTGAATTTATCAACACAGAGTATTTTTCTTTCATTTGTTCAATTAAAACTTTTCCTTCTTCTTCAGAAACAAGTGTGTTGGTGCATACGAAGCTTTGGACAATATTTGAATCTGGATTCACTTCTAAATAACCACTAGTTTTTAGATAAATAAATTGTCCCGTTTTCGTCATTAGTCGATAACATGACTCTCCAAACGGTTTATTTCTATCGTACACTGAAAATAAATTTAAAAAAACACTGATTGAAGTTAAGTAAGAAATTAAAGTAAAAGATTAACTCAAAGTAAATAAACTTTATTAAGAAAGAGAATCGCAAGGCTCATTGCAATAAATGCAAGCAAAAATAAACGAACGCAAAATTCGAACGATGTCAAAAAGATTAAACATTAAATGTATTCAAATTTAACAGTATTGATTATTATTAAATATTATACTGACTCTGCCTTAATGCGATGATAACCCATCTGACATCTTCTTTATGCATAAAGGTAAAACCAGACACTCCTGAAATCTCCGTCGACAAATATCCGGCGACAACAGAAACTCTCTGATCACATTGTACAATTCTTCCATCAACAAGATGTCGTGTACGATATTCTTGTTTCGTTGCTTCAATCAGTCTATCTGTTAGACAAGATTGCTTGATTATACGTATCATTCCAATAAACACCTGAAATTTTAAAATTAAAACACCTGCTAGTTTAATTATAATACCTAATAAACTAACCAAATACAATACATAAGTGCTTATAAAATGTATTTAATATTGAATGCCAAATATGCTCACCACATCGTTACCACTTGGTAGGATTCCTTCATCTCCTCTTCCACGGTGCCTTCGGACAATCTGCCCCGGTGTACCACCAGGAACAGCTCTATCGGCACATCTAAACGATCCATGTATTCTACATATTTCATACTGTGGTGTTTCTGATCTTTGTACTGCTCGACTTAACCTTTATAAAAACAATTTTATTATAATCTCAGTTATTATGAATATTTCAATACTCAATATAAAGTAATATCTACCTGACTTTAAAATCCCTTTTTTCATTGATCATTTTTGTGCCTTCAGGAAGCGACAACAACTGTCCATTTGGGCCCATAGGTGTTTCGTATGGCATCAAGTATTTCTTCATCATTTCACAATCATCCGGGTGAGTTAAGTTTAAAATATTCTGACCAAGTAAATCAGTCTAAAACATAGTTTTAAGAAGATCATTCTCATAAGGGTATTAACATAACATTAGCAAAAATAATTCTAAATACCTGACAGTGACCAAGATATTGTTCTACATTCGAAGATATGACTATTATTATTCCTCGACATGTAACTGTCAATAAACAACCACCCATGAGATTTACAAACGTTTCGGCTACTTTTGGTTTCATTTTTAAATGACATTCTCCCATCGAATCACCGAAGACTGAAATTTAATGTTATTAATTATATATAAGACCAAACTTATAATTAAAAAAAAATATATTAACCATGCTCTTTTCTAAGATCGTGTGCTGTAAGTCTCAACACTCCAGTCTTGTCTATCTTCCGAGATGAATCAGCTACCAATGGTACCAAAGCTGCTAATTCACTGATTGAACCATTTAACTTATCACGTCTTTGCTTCTCTGCTTTATTTCTGGCATCCCTCGGATTCTCTCTATAAAAATAAAATAATTACTTTATGTTTTTATGATAGTACATATAAATAAAATTTAGTATACAAGCAATGCTTGCATTTTTATAAAGGCCATTCGACGTTTGCATAAGAGAATTATTAACAATTTTTAAAAAGATTCGAAAAAAATTTAGTTTTTTGTCGAATTGAATTCATTGAGTATGTTTAAAATCAACAAAGTATTTAATCTTCTTAGATCAATATCGCGCAATAAAGGTATCTTTCAGTCAGGGACACAACTAAAAATAAAACACTCAAAATTGTCGCTGCCGAATATTGAAATATTTTCACAAAGAGTTATTTCAATAGACTTCTTTGATATGCCTATTAAGGGGACGCCTACTTGACAAAAGTAAACCCTGCATAAAACATACACTTAATTAAAAAATATATGGGTAGATCGCATTTTTTATTATTAATCTAACTTTTCTATACGCGACACCTTTAGGACCAGTTTGTTCAAACATTGAGCTACGTGATTCCCGAGTTTAATTTTTGTGCAATCATTATTATACATTTACGTAGCTAACTGTTTGAATAAACCGGCCAAGCCAGGCTCATAGAGACAATTTAATTTGACAGAATTCCGACTAGTAAATGTTCGGATATATAATTACATAATTCAATATTCAGAAGGGTAGAATATGTGGAAATAATTGATGGTTTAGGTATTATTATAATTCTTCTCTCATATCAGTGAAAATGGTGGGTATGTACATATATTATTTACAATTTCGAAAGCCCTTGAAGTTGTATTAATATTGTATTTATTGGTTCCCTCGACCGTCCAATATTAATAACGGATCGGTTTCCGATACTAATAACGATTTCTCTGTTTGCATCAAAGTTTAACTCTGTATAATGATATTTTCTTTAGAGTTCTTGACCATAAAAATATTAAAAACTAGAATTGTATTCAAAGAATCTACCGTTTATGATCTAAATAAAGAAACACTCACATTTCGTGAGCATTTAAGGAAAAAACTGTTTGAGTAGATTTATTAAATTCAAAACAAAGTCGCTTTGAGCTCTAAAATTTTCAGGTCACCTGCGATTTAATATAGACTACATAATTAAAAATAAAATTTTATTTGAGGCATTTGCATTCTCGGATCTAAATTAGAAAAATCTTTCGATGAATATTATATATATTTTTACCTGGAATCTCTATTTTTTTGGAAGCCAAAGTGCGAATCTATAAGTATAGTTTTATATTGTTATAATAATAGTAGTTAGATTAAGAATCGATTATATTTTTAAATAGACAAAGAATATGATTCCGAAAATAATTATTTTATTGGTTCGATTATTACAGTTGCGATTTACTTATTGCTTGTTTTTATTATTATTATTTTTTTTTTTATTATTATTAAGAGAACACAGTCTTCTGGAACACCAGAGAACCTACATCTCTGATGGAGCTTTCTTTGAGGAGGTATTTATACACAACAACGTGTTAATTGTCTGTCGGTGATCTTAACTATTACTAGTTACACAGGTCACCGACAGAGCGGCTCTGCCCGACTTAATAATCGCCTCGGTATTTACCTTACAATCCAGGAAATCAGAGTAAACCTGGATCAAGACGATCGATCGGGATTTTATTAATATTATTCCCGATCTCCCAGTCGTAATAACTGATGAAATCAATTTTAAAAATTCTTGACTTGAGTGGGATTCGAACCTATGACCACAGTATTAGTAGTCACGCGTCTTATCCCCTGAGCTATCACGCTGGTAAATAATATATTAGTATTTTGGCATAAGTGCTGGTCACGAATAAGCGCGCATTCCTGAAGTAAGCAAGCAGGTCCTGTAGGCACTGGATGGCCTTCGTCATGTCGTCTCCCCTCTTCTTCTGAGGGCACTGTTCGCTGTTCAGTGTTCCCCTTCTTAGCTTGCGCTTTTACACGTACCGGTACCATCGCATCGGCTCTACTGCAATTGAACCGGCCACTGCATTTCTTCTTCACTTGCTCGCTATGTTGGTTGTGTTGTGCTCTCACACCGTCATCTATATCTTCTCTTCTTCTGCTTCAGTGATACTAGTGAAACAGTGAATCTGTGTCTAAATATTGTGATATACCACTGGCTAATTTTATAATTTAAAGTAAGTAATTTTATTATGTATCCCGTTATACCATTGATGCATTTACCATGCACTGTATTTCACCAAGTGATATACTGAATATTCAAATCATTCATGTCAAATGACACCGATATTGTGATCGCAAAGGTGTGATGAATAGCCCGCATTAGGAATCGAGCTGCTACCATTCGAAGAAAGGGCGCGACCGCTTTAACGTGATGGTTGATGATTTTTCATCGTTATCAAATTGCAAGTCAGCCAGAGGTGAGAGAGATGCGGTATTATAAAATCCCAGACCACAAAGAAAATATGATCCCCTTTTAATAAAACGATACGGTTGCTTGAATGGCGACCGGTGGCTATCAATCACCTCGTCTTCCGTACCTCGCTAATGACATATGACTGTTCATTATTGTCCACCGTTTCACTGAAGCTTTTCAAATGTCGGATCCGCTTCTCGCCAATTCTATTATTTGCATTTGCGAATTGTATATCATATTTAATAACAACGAAAATATCCAGATAGCGATGCATTAACCGATGTAAATATAACAAATTTAACACTTTTGATGTGTATTATTTTCATCGTAAAAGCAACGCATGGAGCTACTCGTATTGTGAGAGAATACGTTAATCTGTACTCGCCAAGTCATCGAGCCGGACACTGCATTGTTCAACCTTTTAAACTCGTGCATTTTATGTTGTTACGTTCGAAAGCAACAAGTATCTTTTATTCAATATATGTATTGGCCATACAATCAATATTTTATTTTCGTGTGCAAATTGTTTGATTATTAGTTTGAACCGTATATTATTTCCAATAAGGTGCGTCTGCGGATATGTTACAGAGTGGTAAGCAATGAATTGTATGTAGCTTAGGGGAGATATAGGTAGGAGAATGATTCTCTTTGTTGTGTTTAAATAATCTGAGCTTGCTCACTCGGCAAATCAGGCTCGAAGCCGTAATTCCCCGTGCCCCGTGGGTGCTTCTATCCACCAGCTCCAGCTCTAACAGTTCCAACAGCCTCAACCCTCCATGACGGCCGTAAGCTATACCTCCCTCATTTCACATGGGACGTGCCCAAGGGACAACATCCTCGTGTTTGTATGAGCTTAGTCACCTGCTTTGCCCTCCGCTACTTGTTCACATACCTATCTACTAAAACGCTTTCAAATTAACATTCAACATATTTTTTCATCAATATGTACATATGTGTCTATATTGAAATATCTCTCAACCTTACATGTTGTCTTATCTTTGAAAACACTTCATAAATCTAGCTAATAGTAAAGTGATTGCAAGTACATAAATATGTATGTATAGTTTTAATACTTTGTTCATGATATATGTATATATATCCTGTTCCAACTGACGAGTGGTGCACTATCATCACGGCGACTCGGAATGGACCCCCGTAATGCTCTAGTGGTACTGCAGTATGATATAATAATATATTTAAAATAAAATATGATTTTTATAATATGTAGGCACAAATTCCACGAGGAAAGACGAGTAAATAATCATTTATACAGGTGTAAAAAACTATTTATAAGGGAAATGTATATGTCACATTGTTGGTGGCAACGGAGGTGGTATACAAGGGGAGACTTAATTGACATGTGATTTTTTTGTCACTCTTTGTAAATAAGTTTAGAGTATAGCAAGTGAATACGAAATATTCATTTAATAAATAAAGCGACCAGATCTACTCTCTTACACACGTGTATTATATATTGAAGAGGACTGTGCGCGAGGAACGTGGGTACATACTTACCAATACCTGCCAACATCAGGGTCACCATATTCATTAAAAAATAATCGGGCTTATATTCCATCCCAGTTGAAAGATAGTTGACTCTGAATTCTGGGTGGTGTTATAAGAAATGTGTGTAGGGTAACGAGTGCAAGCTCACCCACGAGTATGATCACAGGGCCCTTTGAATGCATGTAGTGGCCGTGAATGAGTCGTGTGGTGTATCAGTACATGTTGGATAGTATTGATGTAAGGGAGCGAGGCAGCCCTGTGGCACCAGAGCTGGCTTGAGCCGGAACGAGTTTTTGAATTTTTAAATTGCTCATTGTAGGATGGAATGCTCGACCGTGGAGGAGGCTCTCCTTGTTACCTCTCCGATCCTCAACTTCCCCTTCCCCGCTGTGTGTCCATGCTCCCTGCCTTTACCTCACTGCACCTGTCCCTTCCTCAGGCCCTCGCCACACATACAAGTTGCCCTTCACCCTTACTTCAACAACAAGTAGCCAGCTCTATCACAATTCTTTCCAAACTATCTCCATACAACTATTCACGTCCATTAATAATATTTATTTGAATGCGCGGTGATTTTATATTATAATAGTTGTACACAGGTTGACTCTAAGTATGAACATCATCATGAAAGGTTGTGTGAAGGGGCAATGTCCTCTCTCCTCGTTCTAAATGCCTGCATCAACCATTTGCAAACCTTCTCACGACCCCGCTACTTATTTTCATATTTAATTGTTAAATGTTACCTGCAATCTTTTTTCACAGTCATGTGGGGTGGTAGAGGGTGGTCGTGGGGACACTGTTATGCGAATTGGACAATTTTACCGCTACAACTTTGTCACTGTCATTATCTTGGCTTTCTTGCTAGCTCTTTGTCAAGGAGACTTTACTTAATTCTATTATTTCATAACATGCGCTTTTATCATTGCCGCTTGTTTACTATTCTTATGTGTAATGTGGCCGAATATAGTACCTTTCCTAAGAATGTCATATTTATCTGCATTAAATATATTTTTTGTTTACTTAACACTCATTTAAACGAGTTGTTTAAGGTTTTACCTCATATTTATAACCTATGTTATAACGACAAGTGAAAATTCATATGATAATATTACTATCTAGTGATTGTAAATTTTTATTATTAAAATAATTGACTTATCTTCGGTATTTTTTCTTCATTTGCTTTGATGGTCGTATTAACCAATATAAATAAATTGTTCTGGGTGCTATTCTGAAAAATGATTTTTGAGGGGTTAAGATTGCTTCAATTATTCGTAACAAGGCGTTTTGCGGTCGACTGATCCCATTTGGAAACGTATTATCATTTGGATAAGAACAAAATATAAAAGGGAAGAATACCGCGGATAATGTTCCGCGAACGAGGTAGACTTCTTTTTTCCCTCAAAACACACGAGTCGCCCCTTGTCTCGAGGGTGAGTTCGGGGGGCGGAAGGTGGAGGGCGAACTTCCTCGGGCAAGGTAGTGAGCACACATTGTGGCCTTCCATTTTTTCGGCGACAGGTGATTGAAAGTTTTTAAATTGGATAATGTACCACGGTCGGTAAAAGGTATTGACGCGTACCACGCGGCTCACATTTTTCATAATTTTCACATTGTAAATATTATAAGAACTGTACGCGGTCCAATATGAATATTTAAATGTTATTATATTATCAAGCAGTATCGATTCACTTAATGTGTATTGTGTGTGCTGAATGATATGATCTATGTGTATTTTTTGTAAAACAGAATAGAATGGTATTGATATTCGATTAAGGCGACAGTACACTATATTTTACATCCATAAAGTTGATTGGCGTTGCGATGTTTGGACAGGACTAAACAAGGGGAGCTTTGCCTTTTGTTTTTCAATATTTCATACACTACATGCTAATTATAACCTTATGTTCAAGTCTATAGTTAATTTAGTATAGTCTATAGAAAATTTAAAAGAAATCTTTGTGTACCTAAAATATTAAAAAAATGCAAATTGATTGTAGTATTGATGCTTTATTTATTTATATATTTATATACGCCTAGAGGTGCTTTTTGAGAAGGTTTTTACAAATTTAGGATTTTTATACACAACAAAGTGTACTTTCACAGGTTACCGACAGAGCGGCTCTGCCCCTTACCTTACAATCCAGGAAATAAGAGTAAACCTGTATTGAGACGGTCGATCGGGATTTCATCAATATTATTCCCGATATCCCGAGTCGTAATAACCGATCAAATCATTTTTCTTATTCTAAAATGACCCTCTTAATATTTAAAAATCATTTATTGCTTGACTTTCTAAACGTTACACAGACCTAATTCCAGTGATGTGAGAAATCGTCATTTTTATACAAGATGTTATTATTCGGTTTGGTTTGTATTAATAAAACCTGTTTATTTTTATACATACATATTATGATTTTATAAAATTTTTTAACGATCTGCGAGCCGGTGGAGATTATTTTCTCATCAATTCGAGCACAATTCGTACCCAATAAAATAGTATTTTTATAATTCGCATAAGATTCCATTATATTAATTTCGAGTTTAAAATACTTATCGATCCGACATGAGAGTAATCCTGATTAATTATTTAACAAGCTGCAGATAATTTAGTGGTATATTAAATTCAGACGATATTCACGGTTTGATGTCATATTGATTGGTAACATAGTATATGGTAGGAAATGTGAGTGTATGTTATTGGTGAGGCACGTATGTTATTTTCGATTATACCCAAAAGACTCGTCAGTCATAAAGTAATCCTTGGGCACTAGAACATCCCTCCTGGCAAATCCCCACGCTTAACCCGTCCCGTATGCTTTAATCTTTTTTATCCAACCATCGCTAATTCAAACGTAAACATGTGAAAACTCACGTTAATTATCGCTCTTTTATTTGTCACTCTCTACCGCCTTGTTTTCATGCCAAATGCATTTTACAACCTCGCTTAATTTGTTGTTCCTCCCTCTTTCTGCGTACATGTACATATTTTTTACCGCACGATTACATCAACACGTATTTGAGGAGCGTTGTACATTTAAATGATTAAACAGCTACAAATTAACAAAATGCTTATACTATTATGGATGGACTAATTCAAAATTTTTTTATAAGAGGAGCAGAAAATCGTCATTTTTTAATATGGACTGAAAAGGGCTTATTATTATTATTATTACCAGACGAAAGAAATATAGTAGCCACTAATAGGTGTGCAAAAACAGTGAATTACGCTAATTCATTAATAATAAAAATTAAGGGTAACTTTCTTTAGTATATTCAGGTGATAACCTTAAAATATTCTCAGTTATTAACACTCCACCTGTGCGCATAGTATAATTAAATTGTTTTAAGAAAATTTACCTTGTTTATAAAATAAACTCTCTGCATTTATCATGCGGCAAAAAATCATAAACACGGTCGACATTGAACTACCTTTCCTTTGTGATGAATAACGAAATACACGCGTGTATTTTTGCCACATACGAGTTACATATTTTCACTCTATTGTTATTTATTCGCATAATCTTGTTTGAATGGAAGACGACGTGTGTGTTTAGCCTGTTTTATCATAAAATATTTTTGTACTACCGCTGACGTAGAGAGCATTTCCGAGGAACACGTGTTAATTCACAAATTCAGTTAAAAATAGAGCGGTTAAGTTTTCAGTACGCGTTAAATTATTCTTAAAATGATTGTGGTGTTTCTGGAATAATTCATTCACATCGCACATGTGCGCAGAATTCGTTTACACGTGCAAGCTTTCAAATTGCTCGTTAAAAATTCATAATCGAGCCGAAGGCACATCAAATTCGTTGCGATTTCGCTGAAGGCAATAATACGGTTTTGCTCTCGTGGTGGAAATTAATTTGCATGTCGCCTCTTTGTCAGCCAGCCTCGGGGTTCATTCTACCATTGCCTAGACGTGTTGACGCATATGTGAACAAATAGATTTTTAGTCCGATAAAGGATTAACCCAGAACTTCATTATTGGCGAAATATTATTAAACATTGCCTTGTAGCCCAGTAGTAGTGTAACGAATCCGTAAGTGAAGACTCCCGGGATCGATTCACGGCACCGACAAAAACGGTGTCCACTGAAGTCGCTTGGTAGATTTACAAGATCTGAAGGACTCATTGTTATGTGTGGTGGCCTGGGAAACCACATCTACTATATTCTCCCGTAAATGCCACAGTGGCCTGGCCAACCCCTTATAAAAGGACTCCCGTCAATAGGGAAGGCGTCACGGTATTTTTTTTATCAAACATTTATTTTATTCGTATAGAAGTAACGTCAAAATTTCTAGAATAATTCCCCTCGCTTATTGTAATAAACACACTGATTAATACATTTAAAGAAACCAACTAAACGTGTATGATTATCATTAAAGCCGTAGAAATATGAAATTGAATGCAGATGAACAATAGTGGCGGTTGTTAGGATGCAAAGCGAGTCGCAATTAGGAAATCGGCTTTGCTCCTTAGCTTTGTGTATATGTGCATCGGAAAGCTTAACTTTGTCAATGTACCGACGATAACACGGACGTCATTTGTCCATTGCTTTGTCACAATATTCATCCCAATTGTTTTAGATTCTACTACAATACAATACTATTGTCTAATGATCGGAAAACGTGTCACCCTACAAAAGTGTCGTTCCTTAATGATCCGACAATACAATGCACAAACTATGACAACATTTCTTTTAAATATTGTCTCAATAGTATTCCGCATTGTTTCAATTAATCGACAGCGAAAAGTTGTCCTTATCGAATAACGTATATTCCTGTGATTAGAAGTTACCGGTGTAAGTTATCACAAGTTCCGATCACGCAACCACTATTGGTATTTCCTCACGAGAATCATCCGAACACGTTCGTATCATTCCACAAAGATATCCAAACCTATAACACATCTCCTGAAAGTATTAATTAAATACCGATGCTATTTAGGCCTGTGGTTCTAATAAACGTTTTAAAGGCTTTTTTTTAATAAGAATTTTTTAGAAGGAGGAGGATGGTTAATTTTACTGTGATAACAAGTGTGATTGAAATAATATTTATTTTATTTTAATTTACATATATTGTTATATCATACTGCAGTACCACTAGAGCATTACGGAAGATCCCAAGTCGCCGTGATGATAGTGCAGCACTCGTCAATTGGAACATGAAAAAAATATGATAAAGAAACTCTGATTTCGACATTTGCCCCTGCACTGGTGTCTATAGAATTCATAAATCTCTACCATTTCATCCAAACTCTGACCAAGTCATTAAATATATAATCAAATATCAGACAAATATTCAAAAATAAGGCGTTTTACACAAATATTATTTACAAAATATACGCACTTTACAAAAATGCCTTTTTTACAAGAAAACATGTTTCTAAAGCGCGTCTATCGTTTTTAATGATATCACCGATTAATTTGTATGTATAAGATAGAATGGACATGCAATATATTCAAACATGCTAAATTACTAATATAAGAGCGAAATGACAAATTTACTTTAGAAAATGTATTGTGAAAATGTTCAATTTATATTAGAATCAAGCAACTTTGTATTGTAATATTGTCTACTTTTGCGTATTATGTGAAAGCAGTTAAATAATTGACAGATAAAAATGGTTAACAGTTCACCATTTTTGTTTACGTGTTAAAACCTTTTTTAGTATGCACCATACATACATACCCATTCATTATCTGTATTAAGAAGTTTGCATGTACAATACTTAAGTGATATTGAATTGTTTTGAACGAGTACGTTATGTCGTATTTTATGTTCGAATTAGACGGCACACGTTCAAAGGAGCTATAAAAGCTGGAGTATAGGGATGGGGTGGTTTGTGCAAGGTGTCCATGCCGTACGAGTCACCTCCCTATGGATTCCCCGTTTGTCTTGGGGAATTTTTCACAAGAGTGACCAGGGAACCGTGTGTATGTGTAGTCAGCGAAGCGTGTAGCCTGCACCTAACGTGTCTCCTGTTGCGTTCGAGCGTGGAACATCCTATCTACTACAACCATTTTGATGAACAAATATTTTACTTATAACACACTATAGTATCGTGCAGGGGGCAAATTGAAAATTCTATTCTGCACGTTGAAAGGCATTGTGTTTGCTTTCAGCGCACGACCATTACCGATGCTCGTTTCTTTAGATCCGAGTATTTTCTCTTTTAAAATATCGACTCCATTGTATCTCTCATAATGCGCACTCTTTCTGATCTCTATACAATCCACTTTGAGAGTATTATTACATTCACCTTTGTCAAAGCCCCCGTCCCATATATGTATGTACATATTATATTTTATCATATATGCATATTCGTAAATATTATATCCTACTATTGAATGGTATGCATGGGGGAGATGCTGAACGGAACTTAGTTCATATAGTCAATCAGCGATCGTGCTCATCCTTGGTACCAATTAATACTTCAATGTGTGTATTTGCTCAATTTATATATGTTTCAAGGCCCTCTCTCCCATTATATGTTTTATATTATATATGAATGGATATAGAATAGTCAGTCGATTCTATGTTATTGCACAGTTTTCCGGTCAATTTCCGTTTGCACTAATTTGTCACTTCTTTTTCACTTTTCCCATGTCCAACTGTTATAGCCCTTTTCCAATCGACTGCCGTCATTTCCTATCACCTCCGTTCTTCGTATCTTCAAAGCTCATCTACTTTGTTCTAAAATGTTGAAAAATAATGATGAACCTTGTTATTTTTTTCAAATCAAATGTTAATTTTTATACTGCATGGGATTATGCAGGCACTTTGAATGTACACACATTAAAACCAGGTTATGAATAAACTACCGTACGAATATGAAAACATGTATTTTTTCAGTTGTAAAACAAAATTTTACTTCCATACTTAGCCTGTCTGGTTTCATTTGCTAAATTGAGAGCATTAATATTCACATATTCGTACTTTTAAATTAATGAAAATTTAAAATAAAAAGTTTGGTGTTTATTACGATGGCAGTCGAATTGAAATATACATATATAAAATTCTTTTTTTTTCAGAGTTGTATTTATTCGGAGGTTCTAGTCAAAATATCAAAGTATGGAATATTTTGAAATAAGTATTCTTATTCAAAATTATATAACAAATCATAAGACTTTTTATACAAAATAAAATTGACAGAGTGTGTAGTGACGCCTTCCCTATTGACGGGAGTCCCTTTATAAGGGGTTGGCCAGGACACAGTGTCCTTTAAGGGAGAATATAGTAGAGATGGTTTCCCAGGCCACCACACAGCAATGAGTACTTAAGATCTAGTTTGCTAAGCTAGATCTACCAAGTGACTCCGGTGCCGTGAATCGAACCCGGGAGTCTTCACTCATTAATCCGTTACACTAACCACTGAATTTATATTTGAAGGCCTATATAAAAATAAGTATTAATTAAGAAAAATATATTCTTCTCGGATGTGTAATAAATTACCTGGGTGATATTTCTCCTGAGTTTGCATTAGTGAGCATTAATAATTGTAATCTCACCTGGCATTCATATTTATCGCTTATTAACATGAAATATTAGGTAAACGTTTGATAATTGCGAGGAACCGGATGCGAATAATTTCGATCATATTTTTATATTCGTCGGAGAATAAATGAAATTAGTAATTTCCCACGAGATGTGTGAGGTTGGTCAACGACCTGAGCACAGGTATTGTAATGTGGCAGGCTCAAAGTCACAGATGCCGTTAGTTAGAAAACAATGTTTATAATATTGAAAGATACGTACACAGTGTTGCTATAACTATGAGTATTAATACATCAATCTGTTAACATCCGGTGTTGGAGTTCCCCCAACTATATTCATCACTACTCTCTTTTGTACATACTCGTACATCATACACACTGCTACTATTTTTAACGACCATTTTCCATTTGCCCTGCTAGTGCTGCTTCTACTGCACATGCTCCAACCGGAACGATTCTCAGCCTGTCAATGTACTGCCTCTAATTATAGTGTTTTGTTTTAATGCTACGATTGAATAATATGAAGCAATAAGAATTTACTAAAAAAAATATCACAAGTGTATGAATTTTCCAGTAAAAGCTTGCATTCGACGAGGTAAGCAAAGTTATATTTTGCCAAGGGATATTTTCGCGGTGGGTAGAAAAGTACTTAAGACGGGAATAAAAGCGGCCCACGCCGGCAAGAATACTAAATAAAATCAAGTGTGCTCAAGTGAATTTCAGCGATTTTTTTCTTCGTAAGCCGCTTATGCGTCCTTCCCTTCCGTGTGGCAGTATGCGTGTACTCAGGTTGACTCGAAAATGACTGACCGCCGCGATGCTGCTTTGAGGGAAATATATATTTTATTGTAGATGTACCTACTAAAAGCAGTGGTATGAAAACAGATCGTGGTCAGCTCACTTTTAATGGCTTGGGCAGAAAAAAAGATAATGGCCGGCAGCGAGATGGGAAGTACATGCAGGTAAAATCATCCAGTAACTGGAAAACAACTCGAAAAGTCGTCGGTGCGGTGTTCTACCCCATACCACTGGGTTATATTGTTTTGGTATAGTCAACAAACCTTCCTGTTTCCTCTTGTGTGCATTTACGCCTCTTAATGCGCATAATTATTTTTTCATGACCCGCACTTTTTTCACAAACTGCCGATATGGAACCTTGACTGTCAGCAACATTTAACAGTGGCTTGTATTTATCCATTATTTTATCAAATATGTATTAATACACTTTTATACCTTCATATGTTTTACGGAAAGCTTTTTGTATTTCTAGCGCGAGATAGTTTCACTGGTTAAATTCCGGGAATATCTGTGTACAATGAACTTATATCTATAGTAGTGTTATGCGTATTGTTTTCGTACATCGGAACTTGGTTCGCACTAATACATGCGCATATTTATTTGTTTTACGCCCCGAAGAGCTTTTTTATACACAACAACGTGTTAATTGTCCGACTTAAAACGCCTCAGTATTTACCTTAAAATCCAAGAAATTAGAGTAAACCAGTAGATCAAGACGATCGATCGGGATTTTATTAATATTATTCCCGGTCTCCCAGTCGTAATAACCTTGAGCGGGATTTGAACCCATGACCACGTGTCTTATCCCCTGAGCTATCACACTGGTTATATTATATATTATACATATACTTCAGAAATGTGCGGGCTGTGGCCACCTGCAAATACTTTAGTTCCTATTAACCGATACGTTCGATAATCCGACACTCGAGAGCAACAACCTTTTTCATACAAAAACATCCGAAATGATCATGTAAATTGTTAACCTATTCTGACATATATTACTTGTCCTTGAATATTTCAAGCAACTTTTAATGATGCACTTTACCGTATTGAAAGAAAGGCGGTGTAATGTTATTAGAAAGATCGATAATTGACAGATAAAAAGTAGGAGCAGTAAAAGTAGCGCCCCCAGCGGGTGTCAAACGAAACCTTTCGTGACTAAATTAATCTTTGTGAAGTAAAATTCATTGATAATGAAATATTTTAACTATGGTGTGGACCTCAAGGATATTATGAATTCTTTTTAAATCCATGTTACTTCGGTAAAGCATATTATTAATTGTTTGTCATTCCGTATGTTCAGTAATCTAAATATATGTTAAATTAGGTAGATAATCGATGATCGTATCAAATGAGATCGTGAATAAGCTATGCACCGGCAAAGTTGGCTGTAACTGATGGTTTATCGATTCCTATATAAATAATTGGAGGTATCGAGTAGAGTACGGCAGCTGCTGGTCTGACTTTTGATTGCCAAAATTAGTGTTGATGCTCATAATAGCTCAATGGATGGGAGACCTGATACATGAACGAGGGCCACCACTGAGTAATTGGCGGCAACCAAATGATACTGGCCCTTTCTCTCTCGAGACATAAGCTAATGACTGTTTGTTGGAATTAATTAATTTCACCATCACAATGATCGCCTTATTTAATCGATTTTGACTGCGCCCAGGTAGACAGGTCCTCTTCGACCTATTTCTTACATTCAAAATTATATTTATATGAAGAGGGGATAATACACTATTTTATACAACAATTTATTTTTATTTAGTAAACACTTATTCGCAATTAAATGCTGTTTTATGCAGGAGACCTGTTGATAGTCTCGGAAGCGTCTTGGTTGGTGTTTGAATTATTTGCTCGGTACTTTGTTTTACTTACCACCCCGTTTGTCTTCTCCTGTTTAACTTACCCTCTAAACTCTTCGTCTCTGATTCTCTTAGAGTACATATACGCGTTTTTTGTATACACCTCATTATTTCAACACATTCAAATAAAAAATATATACTCACGTCTGCTTATCCAGAATTCGTGAAATAATTAAACATATTTAAATGTCATTAAATAGTATGACGTGAATGCATACAAATCTACACGTGTGATGGATTTTAGTAGTTATGTTGGTAGTTGAGGTGTGAGTTTGTTTTAGATTCTTTTTTATCTATCGTCGGTGGCCATCTGTTTTATACTAGCCGCACTTTGACCGCACCATATCTCTTTTTTACCACCACGATTCAACCTATGCGATCAATGTTTCTTTTTTATATTTCATACTGTGATTTATGTTGCCAAAGTAAAAAGGAATTCTGCTTTGCCGACATATTGTATCCATTTGCGAAAACAAATTTCACACTGGCCAAAAAAAAAAACTATTTTTAAACTCAAATATAATTTAAGGTTTTTTTAAAAATGTAAATGAATAGTGACGGTATGTATGGAGAGAAAAAGTTGAAAAAAGCTGAAAAAAGCATAGGGTCGGTGTGGGCTTTTATTGCCGCCATTATTGGAACTTTTTAAATTATGACACAGCAATAGATGTCCAACTCGTTGTCACCTTTTTGGCATAGTGTGGTGGCTGACATCGGATGAAAAAATATAAAAGAAGTAAAAGCCTATCGTAATGGCCGTCCTAGTATATCCAACTCTAAACGCTTGCCCCATGTCGCGTAGTCCAAATCACTGCAATTCTACACACACTCGCCTATTTTATTTTATATACATTTTTTTAAATATTTTACTCATGAATGCACTCGGACAACCTCCATTCTGCCTACTTCATCGTCGATAATAAACGGCCAGGCGCGACTCGATCGTAAAGGGGGATTATGGGTGTTATACCGCAGATAATAACATACTGGATTCACCACATCTATTGATTTACACAACAAACATAAAAAAATGCCAACTAATTTATTTTTCTTCCATATTTTAATAAGTAATGTTTACCCAAGACACTATGTTTTAACGACAAAAACCCCTTAAACTAATTAATCACTGTACAAAATAACGAATACAAGCACCAAAAGTTTGTCCGCGTGCAGCCACTAAGTAAAGAATTAAAAGTATGCAGTTGTTGGCGTATTTTATCTCACCTTAAGCTCAGTGTATTTTATAAACTTAAATATTCTTCGTTGAATACTCAAGTCGCGTTAGTTGAATATTCTTCCACAAAGTACATAATCGGTTGGCGACAGTGCCCGTCAGTTCTGGTGCATCGACCAAGTTAAACAACGTTGACTTTGACTACTGCTGTACAATGTTTCGAGACTTTTAACTACAATAAACTATGTATCACTATTTTAGTACTGTCATGTCCGCGTACTGAATTCTAAAATTTTCATTTTGCTTAGTAACATGATCTAAATTCAGTCCAAAGCATATGTTCAAATAAATTTAGTTGTATGTTTCTGGCAATCGATTCTGCATCGAGAGAAAATATCATCATGTAAATTTGTATGTGTATTAACGTGTATACACATACACACACACAATGATGGCTTAGTTCCTGTAAACAACGATATTTCAGGCGATCGAAGTGTAAGCTTCCCTCTGAAGCCAGTCGTTCACCGTTGACCACACATGCTGCTATGGAACTCTTTCATTCAATCAAATTATTAAATAATATACATACAAATCAATACAAAACACAATGAAATCAATGTCGGTATGTATGGCAATTGGTTTCATAATATTGATTTGAAAAGTGCTTAGATATAACCCTTCGTTCTTCATATGTTTTCATAATTTATTAACACTAACCTAACCCCCATTTTTAACATGTTTTATATAAATGTAGAATATGTTGTTTAAAATCAAAATCGGCGATGATTCATCGGAATTTTTGGCAGTCAAATATGAATATGCGTAAGTCAATGATTTCTATTCATAGATCTATTATATTTGTGAATGAAAAACTGGGCGCCACGTACGTCAGAAAAAATCGTACGATCTAATCAAAATGTTAAGACATCAGATTAATTTAGTTTAAAGCCTAGTAATATTGCTTATGCGAGAAGTTATAGTACTTAGGATGTTGATTTATATTGAATATTAATGCCGGACACGTTATGTGATATGAAGGTGTTTATGGACAAGCAGCTAGTGAAGTGCACGGTCTATGACAGCAATCTCCATCAAAGTTTAATCTGGTTTAATTGGGTTCTCGGCTTATAATTTACTTAGATATCGTTTTGTTATAACGCCACCATACTAACTTTTATTATTAAAAAGTTATAGGCGCGCTTATCGTCTCGGCCCCGGACCGCTACTTACTTTTTCATCGGCAAATTAATCGTATAAAATTCGTTTTTACTGCTTTTTTAAGTGCCAACGGTAACTTGAAAACTTTTGATTTTGTTGACGAAGACCCCACCTCTCTAAACAAACAAAAATAGACCGAAAGGTATGGTTTAGATTTTTTCACTATAAACAAAATCGTGATAATTGTTATGATGTTCATAACGCGATGATGATAATGGTAGAACCTAATTAATGTTTTATTAGCGGTTTACGGCTCGCGTAAAATTTAACGCAAAGCTTTCGTGCAATTTGTTCCCAGGCTATCAATCTGTCTTCATTTTGCTTTTATGAAGTTAACTAAGTTGCTCGAATTAAATCGTGCATTATACTCAGATTTTTATTATATAACTGACTATTCAATGTAGTAGTAATACTACAAAATTATACTCATGTTTTATTGAATTAATGTTTTACGAAACATATCTATGCTTGAATCAAAAAAGTGGATCGGCTATTTTGACTGAGAGATCATAAAATATCGATCAAGGTTTACTCTGATTGATGCGGTTATTAATTCACACAGAGTTAGTTACCCTATTGAATTTCCTAGGTTAAATTCAAATACATAAATCAAACTATATAACAACAACTAGCAAAAAGCCCCGAGGTGCATACAAATAATAATTCAAGTGAAAATAAAATAAATTCCAATATTCATATATCCAAATAAAGCTTATTTAATTTAAAAAATTGAATTGGCATTTTAGACAACATGAATTCTTAATTCTTCGAATCTTGGTCATTATCAGATAATAATAGTATGTACATGTAATATGTATTTTTTCCATGTTGATATTCTAAATGAGATCTCAAAAGACATACATAATTATATTGCTTATCTTATTTGAAGAAATTGATATTATTTTTTAAAAATAAAATGTAAATTTCTAATAATCTACTCAACTCAAATTTATTTTTACCCAAAAACACTGTTATTTAGTTTGTAAGCATTATATTTTATAATTGTTTTGTTAATATTGCTTTTATTGTTGTTATAATTTATTAATCTTCAAATTTGTAAATAAGTTTTTATTTTTTTCCCATTCTTTCTATAATTTAATACTATTATTCATGTCAAATTTAAATAAAACATTCTCATGTTAGTTATGGGTAAAAAGATGTATATTCTCTGTACATCTAAGTCTATTTCCAAAGACGTATTGTTCTATCAATCATTGTAAAAACTTATGTATAATAAAGTTATTGTAATATATACTTTCTTTGAAAACATATGCATCCATTATTGAAAAAAAAAGTTGAATGTTGAATTTTATTTTTCAAAAAAATAATTTATTTATTTGTAGTAATTTAATGGTTTATTTGAAAAGATATATATGTATGTACCTATGTATATTATTACCGGTGAGGTAATCCGTCGTGTTTGAGGTTCGCGACAAACTGCCTGAACTGGCTGTGGCTCCGAAAATTTGTACGCTGGCTGTTATTTAAAACTCGATTATACGAAAACCTCACTAAGCGGATTTCGAATCGGTCAGTTAATACGTTTTCCTCTAGCCATCCTTTCTATATATGACCATCTATTTGTATACATACCTACCCAACATAGGCACGTACCTACTTTTTATGCTTTACCCCCAGTGTAATCCTGTCCAATTCGATATACTAACACTTTTCATTCTCGTTGACAATGTTGCAATAGTTATTAAACCAATACGCATGACAATTTTTTTTAAATAATTGCTCTATTGTATAAAAATATTCATGATAATTACAATGAACGCCATCACCGATGATAATACTAGCTTCAATCACCACTTTAAATCACCCCGGTCCCAATGCTAATTGCATCCGATAATGGCTTAAGATATTAATACACAATTTAAATATTTTAATTTTATTAAAGTCATTATTGTAGTGATGCTTAGTTGAACACTTTTTGAAGGTTGCCATAAGCCGCCGATCCTGGTAATCCGGTAATGGAGTATTTAATATTTCACCGATTTCGACATCGGCCTTCCTGCTGAATAATTTAGTTATTTTTATCCAAACCCTACAACGTTCACCAATTTTCGATTTAACGGCATCACTTCGACGACTTTGTTAAGTAATTATCAACTTTGTCATTACGAAAACACTAATTAGGTCAGATTATATTATCGTTTTCACACACTTTAATAAAAGGCAACGGAGCGAAGCTTCTGCTGAAATATTGTGAATATGGTGGAATAGAAAAGGCTTATCGCGGCTGTTAATATTGTACCATTAAATTTTAATCGAACACGTTCTGTTCCGTTGTGCCTGGTGTATTCTGACTTAATCCATTGGGATGTAATCATAACAAATTCATATTTCTCGTCCTCGGCTTCTCGTTTAGAGGATATATTCGATCCTATTTGCTCACACGCGTATGGTGAATATTAAATTTAGAAGTTTATATGTGTGCAGGAGTGGCTCGTATTTTCATTATGTACTTTGGATAAATTAGTGTTGGTGGAAAGGAGAAATTGTGGCAGGAAGACGTTGCCAACCACCACGTTCTACAACTTCAGACTGCCTTATCTCCTGCTTGCTGATTAATAGTGAATTATTAACGAATCGGCTTACCAGTTAAAATACACCCATCTAATTAGAATATCATTTACACATTTTACAATTATGATGAAAAATGTTGTATGTAATTGGTTAGAACGCATAGAGTTTACAAATAACCCATCTGGTGGTTATGGTGTATTTCCAACTCTATAGCTCTGTCTTTTATAATGTCTTGCCAATCATACTAAGGCTTGTATTTGTTATATAAATAAGCTTTATGGTAGTCATAAGTATGTTTAATAAATATTTGGCCAACTTGTGAATTTGTAAAGTAGAATTAATTTCGCCTCTTTTCCAGCCACCATTGTTTGCAGGTGCATGGATGGTTTTTGTATAGCCACTGGCAATGAGTGAACTATAATGTTTGTTTGTAGCCATTTCAATTTTGACTAATGACTACAACCTCCAATATCATACAAACCCCATCTATTCAAAATATCTATTCACTCTATCGCATGCGCTTTTCAATACCAAATACATAACATTAACATTCCCCCACATTGGTTTTATTAACCACCTCCGGCGCGCAATATTTTTTTTTCAAAATCAGATTGATAAACTTACTATTCAAATGAATTCACGTCATGTTTCCGACTTATTCAAATACATTCAATGCGATTGCAAATTCGATAAGGGCAATATGTGTCTACTGGAGGAAATCTTCGTGTACTAATATATTTTACATACGGCCGTTGAAATATTATCACTTTGGAGACCATTAGGCGGAGCGAGCTGAAAACTGAAAATTTATTCATAGGCCCGTTGAATAGAGAGAAGGTAGATTTGATGGTATGGGCATTACGGCCCTGTATACAATATATACATACATATTTACAACATATTGACTCCAACCATTACAAATGATAAAAATATTGTATGTCTCATATGTGCATTACATCTGTTCCATATCAACGTAAGTGCTCTCAGCAAAAAAGCGACTCTACGCGTTAGCATAGCAAATGATATGATTTTTATATTCATTTATTAACTGCTGTTCTTAAGCAATAAACACTATAACAAAATGATTAACTTCTCCACTAACTCCTTGAATCAAAATGTTAACAAAATCAAATATGTTTCAAATAAACGAATCTTTAATTTACCACTGAAATTTTTGAGGGACATTTCATAAAAAAAATTTACATATCTTTTTTCACAAACACATTTGATTTTGTCTGTCTCCACAGTCCTTAATGATTTTAATATATTTGTGTTTCAATTTTTTTTTTTTGTTTTATTCATATAGTATTAAGTATTTGTTTTTATATTTCTAAATTTTATTTTATTATTATTTATTATGTACTATATACATTTTAGTAGTTCTACAAGTGGGTTTTTGTATTTTTTTTCCATAAATAATGTTATAAATTATTAATTATTTTAATTATCAATTGATTGTACTCCGTATTAAAATAAGTATAGGACTTAGTCTATAAACTTAATATTTTAACATTTAATCATAATGTATCAAAACATTGTATGTAAATTATATATAATAAAGAAATTTTATAATAAAAAAATTAACAGTTGTCAGTTTAAAAAAACTACGCAAAATTAAAATACGGAATTTAATTGTGTTTAAAAAAACTTCTACAAAGACGCATTAAAGAAGAGTATCCCTTTCATCTAGCAATATAATCGCCATTACGATGTTCTTTTGTACTGAATTCATACATATTTTTTCTCTCATTTCACTTTACTTTACAACGTGACAAATAATTAATTACAAAACACTCGCAGAACGAAGTCGGTTGTTGAATAAGAGAAGGCACGGCTCCGGATGATTGATTAAGCTTTTATACATTCCCTTTATCTTAAGCGTCAAATGACTGGTGCAAAGGTGAAGGGAGCCTTTTTTAATTTTATCATAAATTTTTAATGCGTTTCGTGGGTGTGAAGTCGATGGCGACGGGAAACATGGAGAAAATACTCAGATATGCGAAACTTTCTGCCATTCGCTCTTCTATCTGTTCAACCCGAAGGATATTTAATATTAAATTAGTCCGCCAAGGGCTCGAAATTATCTCCGTTCCAAATTTGTCATTGTTATTGTTCTCACCAATTAAATGAGAAACAACGCTTCGAGCATTTTACGACCCTCCTTTTGACAGTATCGGGTTACTAATGTCATTCATTGTTTTTTGTTACAGGTGAGCTCAGTTTCAACTACGCCCATTCAAGATCTAATTATCGAAAAGGTGACACATCAAATGGTTTGGAAATACATATATTTACATTTTTTGCACTTATCTAAATATTATTCTTGTGTCACACACTTGTGGTTTTCTTGAAATTCATTTACCAATTTTACGAAGCGTTATAATACTTTGACGCGTTGTAGTGTTTGTCGAATGAATTTAACGAGCGCTTCATCGATTAATTAAACGTTGGAGTTTTTGCAGCTATGTCATAATATATGTATGTACATAATATATTGTCGGATACTGAGGTATCTGAAATATTTCATATTAAAATACCAGCAAACAGCCCTTTGTTACTCGATACATTCACTGCACATTCCCGATTGATTGAGCCCGGTCCAGGTGATGCAATATTAGGTACACTCACTCCTACTTTCACCTAAACCACTTATATGTATACTATAATCGGTTTACTAATAAAGCCGATAGTTGTGAGATCGAAACGTTTGGTTTTAGTCGAAAGACTAACAAGAAGATACCCTAATGTACCGTTGATACTAAGCAGGGGGGTACCTTTAAATTTATTCGAGTACCTGTCGGCTGATGTAATAAAGCCTCCAAAAATGCGAGCAAAGTGGATCGGATTCATCGCGGTGGCCACTTGGCTCGCTATTTGCTCTTTTGCTTGTGTACTGTATTAATTATGAAAAGGGTCAGGACCGGACCGAATTTGAATGGATGAATGCCCTCGGTCGACAGCTCACAACCACAAACTCACTCTGGAAGTTCAATTTTAATTATTTGATCATCATGATCAAGTGCTGGAATACACTGTGATTCATATATGTTTAAGAATAATTGAATTACTAAGGCCCCACTTAAACACCGCCTGAACAAATATACGCTTTGTCTCAAGTATGACTTGCTAAGTGCTCTTTATCATTTTAGTAATAAATCATCAATCGATGTGATGGAAATATAGGTAGTTGTTGTGGATATGTATGTATGTTTTGTAGGTGCATGGCGGCGGGATCAGCCCGACCCGACGTGTTCCTTCAGCCCGCTTGTTATGTAAAGTATCCAGGACAATAATCCCGGCTAATCCTGGGGGAACGAGAACCCCCAACACAATTCAGACCACTCATCGATCCACAATCTTTTCCACACCTACCACACGACCTTATACACTGTACCTTACACCCCTAACCAACATCTTCACTTTAACCGTGAATATTTTAATATTTATTCAGAGTTTTCACAATACAACTTTCAACAAGTAATAATATATAATTCCATCCGTTATAGTGTCCAGTCTGTTCAGTATAACGGTGGTTATAAGGGCGCTAAAACGACTGAAGCGTGGGACATCTGTAGACATCCTCTACAAACTGGTCTTACTTACATTCACTTCAGTGAACATTCACTTTTATTGTTCTTTCAGCCGGCTGTGAACAGATTTTATCCATCTTACCATTCATACAAAAAAATATACACCGATTCACATTCACAATATACCCGAATCTACGCTAGTACGTGACGTCAAGTTCCTTTTGTGTTGGTTTGTATTAAGATTTTGTTCATCCGTACTTTTATATTATTAGTAAATGGAAAATCGACGACAAATACACAATAACCGGAATATGTGTTTACATTTCCTCCTTAGTATGTGAATATTGAAATAACAAAACATTCGTATGCATAATATAATATGACTAATACAATTCAACCTTTAAATATTTTGTATTCATAATAAAATATCGGCTTAGATAATCGCAAAGTCCAAATAGCAATAGCTTAAAACCAACAAAGTAGTTGTTCAAGAAAAACGCATGTAACTTTTATTTCATTATTGATATTGTTATATAATTTTAGATTTTAATAAAGAGATAAATTTCCTATGTAATGAGTTTTTCTTCAGATTTTTAAATACATTAGAACATTATAAACGTTATTAGTAAAGTTTAAAATTGAGATTCCCAACAATTTAGTTCGATGGACTTACGCTGTTATTAGCGCACGCCCTTCATTTATTTTATTAACATCGAAAATAATTTTTATTCACAGATTTCAATAATTAAAAAAAAATCAATTACATTTTTAAATGTGGCGTTTTTATTTTTTTTTAATCACCCAGCTTAAGTGAGATTCTAATCAATGTCTAAACCTTACTCTGAAATACTGAGCTAGTCATTGAAGTTAAGAATGTTTCACCACAAGAACATTTCTTTGATTATTTTTAATGAACACAGATTTTAATCAAATGGACTTTATTTAATTTAGCAACTGGAATAGTTTACTGTTGAATAGTTTCCGTAATTTAGAGATAAAATTTCAATCTATATTAACTTCTATTTTTAGAGTAATTTTAATGTAGCCATAAAGTAGTTAGTTGGTAAAATACCCAAACAAAATGTAGAGTAATTGAGGGTGTATTCATGATGTGTGTATGGAAGGCATTAACATAGAGAATGCCTGTGCTAATAATGGCGATAGAATGTTGAGTAGTGATACGGTGTGGTATTCTGTTAATACTGAAAGTTGTCTCTTTGTCGCTAGGTTGACTCGTTATTGCTGAAATAGTAGTATGTCTCATTAGAGACAGCACAGGCTTAAATATTGTGTGACTTCGTTAAGCAGATTGACGTTCCCTTCTATTCTATATTACTCACTCTCTTCACATTGCATTCAATTTCATCCAAAAGCCTTTTTTCCGAACGCCAATTATCTCACCCGTCATTCGTCACCATACAATACTTCACACTTGTTTCAATTACACTATATAGTCTCTCTCTGTTTCATAAAACCCTTCGTTGTTTTTCCCATCCAATGATTGTGAAAATTCATCCCTCGGTCAACCCCTGTTCAATAATCACCAAACTGTAAACATAGTTCAACCAAATAACAAATGACTGGTAGAAAGCCTTGAGGCTAGTATATTATAATATTTTATTTTAATATCAAACCTTCTGACTGCACTAATTATAATAAGAGAAGGAATACATCCTACAGATAATCGAAAAAATGTATTCGAACAATCTTTTACATTTAAGTAAAGCAACGAATTTTCCCAAAATAAATAGAAGAGGTATAATCATATTACTGAATGTCGTTTTTTTGTTTATTTTTCAATGCGTAATATAGTTCAGAAAGTATGTTTTTTTATTATTATTTATTCAATTAAATATCATTGAAAGGTACATACATATAATATATCTACACTTAAAGGTACAAAGGCTATAAAAAAACTATTTAAACCTTACATAAATTTCAAACCAACAAAATTTGGACGTATTAATTTTATGTCGTTTTATTATATTATGTATATCCTCGTTGTGATCACATAAATATCGTAACGCCTTCCATATTTATGGGATTTCCTTGGAAGGAGTCACCATGGATTTTACGTGAAAATATAGTAGAGGTAGTTTCCCAGGCCACCACCAGACTCCAGTGTACACTGGGACTTTGGACAAGTTGGCTTTCATAATAGTATAGTAAATATATTATCTAGTTTTTACGGGACTAATGACTAATAATAATTTAACGAGTATAACCATGGTCGTAATTAGTGTTGGTTATCTGATTGTCCCGACATAGTCTGGGTTTTGGCAGACGTTAATTAGGTCCACGTGCAATAAAACAGTAAAATTTAGCTGTGGGTCAGAGTAGATCATTAAATGATTGTCTAAGCGGCTTCATTACCAAACGACCCAGTCCACCTCTGGCAGCTAAAGCTTTTATGCCCTTACGCTACAAGCAAAAGCTTTCTAATTGTCGACACAACGGACGTCTACTACACATTATATCTCCATATCTATTGCTTTCAGCCCCATACACAGTTGCTATATAAATCCATTTTTTATAAACAAAATAAATTAATTTTAATATTATTTAGTGCACAATGTTTTACTTCCAGTTGTTACGTTTGAAAGCTTTATACTTTATAATGCCTTTGAATAGTCAAACGAAAAGTTGATGTAACAAAATCGAAGCTGTACAAAGTTTGAATGCGATATTATGCTAAAACTCGAAGCAATATTAATTACATTGTGCCCCGGGCTTAAAGGACATGTAGCTACAATCCCTATCTTATTTCTACGTATGAATATATTCGGTCCTATATCATCAGTTACCTACTCATGATTTCTAATTAATTAATACTGTCCCGCACGTGCTTAAAGTCATGTCTTTATTTATCTTCTCTTTAAAATATCCCTTCATTTAATAATACGAAATGTTGCTATAAAATATATCATGATCTGCATGTTATTCCAAATCTAATAAAATATTTAAAAAATACATTAACGACTTCAAATATTCGAAACAATGTTCAAAAAATATCAAATACAGGTCTTTTAGAATTAATATGGATTATTTTATTCAATTGAAGCTATCATCTCATGTTTATTTTACGCCCTGAGGAGCTTTTTTAATAGAATTTTTTAAACACAAAAACGTGTTAATTGTCTGTCGGTAATCTTAACTATTACTAGTTACACAGGTCACCGACAGAGCGGCTCTGCCAGATTTGATAATAGCCTTAGTATTTACCTTACAATCCAGGGAATAAGAGTAATCCTGGATCAAGACGATCGATCGCGATTTTACCTGTTGTTAGAACCCTTCATTTTTTTTATATATTTATTTAAAATAATATTTAATAATATTGTTTTCGACGTGATAGTTTTTTAATATATTGTCTCCATATGAAAATATCATTTCCATGCTCGTGTTTGTTTTTCTACATATTTGTTCAAATATAATATGAAAATATCTCTTGTCTTGTACACGATGGGTATGATAATTGAAAATCATCGTAACAATATTATTGTGTTGTTGATATGTCCAATTGAAATGGCGGTGGGTTGGTTGAGAAAGGGCCTGAGGCTGTATATTCATAATCAGTTTAGACCTTTACACGAGGAATATGGTTATGGAGACTTAGAGGAGTAATGAAGCCAAGCAGAGTCTGTTACAAGACCTTGTGAAGATCTGGCTAAGGGTTGGTGTTCCGGCAATTAGACACCCCCTGTGCGTCTTCATATCACCAGTCACACAATACCTTGCCTTAAACCACTGTTGCGCTTAAACTTTAACCCACTATCTTACAATATTTATCTAAATAAATACAATAGTATCATTACATATAAATTAATTAATCTCACTCTCCTACTCAAATAATTACCTACTGTCTTTTTGTTCCCACATAATATATTAAGACATCGTATTAAATTTCATAACATATTTTTTTATTTAAACATTAATATGCAACAGCGATAACACAACAGGATGATGACCCAAAGCGCCATAATAATAATGAAGTCCTCAAAGAAGTTGGATCATAAAAAATATGAGTGTATCCAGGGTATACTGCCAAAATGCACTATGTCATATTTCATAGTTTTGAGATAATGACGAATTAGTGAAAAAAGTCTTAAAAATACTTAAAATTTATGGTATATATTTGAATAATTTACAATGTGGTATAAGTCAATGACTTCTTTTATCTTTCCAAATATAACATAATTATAAAAAAAATTACCTATATTTTAACTAACTAACAGAAACTAAAATTTTTAATTTGACATAATTATTGTATTTTTCTCCTGAAATATCTATTGATGATACGACTAAGTGCGTTTTGGAAGTAGATAAAGTAATAAAAAACACAAACAAATGCATCCCTAACTCAAAATCGTCAAAATATGACTTATTTTTAAGTTGCATAATTTAAATTTTAAAAATGCACTTTACATGGAGGAAAACGCTTACAGAATTGAATACAACATTGACGTGTGTATGATAATAATATGAAAAATAGCCTCCAAAGGCATTTCGTCTGTTTGAATCCTTTGAGATGCATTTTGAAAGCTCTCGTCTCAAGTGTTTATATTTACGACCACACATTGTTTACTTTCCCGCTTATGAATAAATGTATTTATTTTGAAATAATATAATAGTACTTCATAAAAAATCACAATAGATGAGAAATTATAGTGTCGGTGGTGTAATCTGAAGGGCCGGAGAAAGCATGTGTGTAATTGGCTTGATACGGCCATCGTGTAGGACATAGTTGCCGGTTCTCACAAAAGTATTTGTTTTAATTAGTGTTGTGTCCGTTTGTAAAGTCGGCCTGCGGTTCTATACCATCCCAGGCCATTGTTTTCAATTATCCTTTAAACCACTATCCCGGTTTCTTCCTGTACCCGCATTACCAAAACATGTGGCATTACCAAGAACGCTTGCTCGCCCATTGTCTCCGCAAAGCACATAGCTTTCGATTCATAAATATTTGACGGATTGTTACAATTTAATATATATTACAATTTCTTTACTAAACATAAGTTTTTACATTTATTGATAGAACAATACATCCTTGGAAATAGACTTTTACCTATAACTAACATGAGAATGTTTTATTTAAATTTGACATGAGTAATAGTATTTAATCATAGAAAGAATTGGAAAAAAAATAAAAACACATTTACAAATTTGAAGAATAATAAATAAAAACAACGATAAAAGCAATATTAACAAAAACAGTTACAAAATATAATGCTTAAAAACTAAATAACAATTTGTTTGGGTAAAACCAAATTCGAGTCGAGTGGATTATTTTCACATTGTCCATTGGTAAAATGAAGTTACGTTTCCTCGAGGCATATTTGGTTTTATTTACATGTCTTATGATTGGGTTAGTCGGGAAGTTAGTCATTTTATTGTAATGTTTTTTACTCAAATCTGCGATATTTGCTTTGATCATTTTTAACTTAATGTCCTCGTGGACTTCTTTAAGAAATGTGCCAGGTTCAAGATCTAAGGCCATCTTAAGACACTTGTTTTGGACAATTTGAATTTTATTGATATGGATTTGTGCCACAGTAGACTAAGCTGGTCTTATAATTTAATGGTGTTTTGAGAGCATATTAGAATAAGTGTGAATAAAGTAATCAATAATGTAAGGGCCAGTTAAAATATGTGCGGCAGGTAGCGTTAGTGTTATCGTATGTAAGGATGCGGGCCGGAAATCCTATCATATTGGGGATGACTCTTCCGGTGAACACAACGCCACCCTCTCTGGAGACCCTAAATAATACAGCTACCCTGCCCTCTAATGGTTTTGTTTTTATTTATAATCCGCATAAATTCATATTCTACTAGCCATACGGCCGCCACCTCCAGAAGTTATGGCCCTACTGACTTTTTGCTCAATGTCATTTGATTTATGCTGTCGAAATCGGTTCGAAACTTCATTCCACCCTTTATAACATCCAATACATTCTATTGAATTGAATAAAAAATAAACGCTCAATGTATAGAATATTATTATTGTTAGTGGGGGGTCCATTTAAAGTAGGTATGTTTGTCGTAAACAGGTGACCAAGCTTCAATATAATCGGTCACGTACTTCTTAGCGCGTGTTCCGAATTTTAATACGTACTTTGATCGCGATTGTTTGTGCCCCTCGTTTTGCTATTAAAAATATTTCGTAGTTTGTCTAGCGTATCGTATAAGTTATTCAGTTAACCGGCCGTTAAGTCGTTCCGGTGCACGATGTTGGTGTAGTAGTAGTAAAAGCTTTAGCTGAGCTACCAGGATCCAATATTTCTTGTCGGGATACTCCCAAGAGACACCTTCGCCTTTCAGATTGAGACCACCTTAGCCCAACACTTCTCCGACAGATCCTTCCCTACTAATTTCTCTTCACTTTGGGCCCGGTGCCCATTATCATCTCCCCGCAACTCTAATTCTTTTCGAACTGGGGTTTCATTCGACCAACAAATGGACGTTCTGATACGTGTTTGTTTACTTCATCCCAAACACATAGAGAACAACACTCAGGGAGCTTTCATCTTTAATACCTACCATTTATTTATTTATAGGTATCTATCCCTACGATAAGAATAAAAACTTTTTTTATTAATAATATATTAAAATGATAATATTCATTTGTGAATTTTGAAGCACACCCACGACGCTTTCCATTCTGTAGCTATTATAAAGTTATAATAAATAAAGAAAATACCAGTATTTATATTTTTACAGATTAGACAGGTTGTATTTCGATAGTAAAATAGGGTGATGGTTCAAAAGGTATCGATAAGAGCCGTTATTAATGTTGTTTCTCTGATATTGGCTAATAAAAATAATACCTTGTTGTAAAGCGTCGGCGTTTCATCCCCTATCAAATTACATAGGACGTCGTCAAGAGATACCCTCTTGTAATCCACAACAATTATTTGCCCATCTCAACACTTTATCGATCTGTAACACCCGTAAATTTCACCTTTCACGACAATTTACCGTTTCATTACGACATCTCTTTTTTGGTATAGGGTAATTATAAGAAATTCTTGCGTTAGGTATTTTTATATATAATAATTGATAAAATTATTATTTCGAAATAAATGAAAATATTATAAATCGGATTATATAATGCTGAAGCAGCGTTTGTTTAGAGTGTATAATGATTACAAAAGGTTTTATTGTAGTATTACAGGGACAAATGCTGATCTGGGGAAAGGTCGTCGAAGACACAATGGGTTGGGGTGTTTTCAGAATTGTGGTCGAAGAGATTCTTTGGTGTTTCACTTGCGGCTGTTACTAAATTACACATCAAAGGCCATGTGGCAATGGACACCCGCGGGCACGTGGTATTTTCTCTGTACAGTACCTTCTCTGAGTTTATATGGCCAAATGTATGTACTTATATTGGGTTGTGAACCTACGTCTGTCCGCCCTCCAGTTTGCCCCAAGGATTTGTATTACATACTATGCGTACATTAGATTGGCTATACTAACTTGTAATGAAATCAAAAAGCTATTCGCTTTGTATTCCATTGGTTTGTTCGCGTATTTCATTAACACAAACCTATTATACGATTAAACTTGCAAAGTTCAAAGTTTTGTGGTTTGTTATCGAGTGAATCGATTTACTAGAAGTTGTTGTGCAAAAGCTATTCAGTCCGATAGTAGAAGCGCATCCACTGTGCATTTTCTGTTTGGTAACCGCTATGTTTTACTGTTTGTCTTTCAAAAATGTGTGCTCTCTCTCTATGTGTATATATAGGTAAGTCCTCGTTTGTTATAGGCGACGCCTCTCCAACAACCGAACACTTTTGTAAGTTTAAGTACGCCGGAAACAACGAACCACCTGTCTCTTACGTCCGACTTTTCCACCACTTTTTATTTGCTTCCCCATATACAGCTTGAGAGTTTTCAATTTTCCTACCTCTCTCACGCTCGAAAAACTTTTGTGAAAATTTAATCTTCAGTCCACCGTAAGTCAAGTGTTAGGTATATCAGATCGGCAACAATTATTGTCACCAACGAAAATTTTAAAACATATTCGCAAGCAAGATGTTTTTTTTTTATATGAGGGTGTATATATTTTCAATTGCGGCTGTAGTAAGTTTTCAATGTGGCCACAATGGGACACGAACAATGATGTAAAAATGAAGCAGCGGATGCCGGAAATTCTCGCTCCTTGGGCGCGTCAGGACGCCAGCTTGTTGAATGCATTCACCAGTCCTTTTACTTACTCACAAACTTTTTGATCGAATTCCTTCGTTATTGTTTACCGTTTTCCCGCTTTCAACCACAGGCCGTTGGATGAATCTTTGAACCGCTTAAGCTGTTTATTTATAAATTTACAACAATGTTTAATTCATGTCACGGTCATTCAACAATTTATATACCCCTACGTGATATTGGTATCGAACAGTATTTTTTGGTCATTAAAATAGTACTTCGACTGCTCCAGCGTATAATATCGTAAGTGCAAAAAAAATCTGTCTGTTCTGAACTGAGCCACATATTGTATGTATGAAATGTATGCAACGTCAAAAAATGTTGATTTTCAATCATTATTTAACCTCTTAAATGGGACTTTTTCGAAATAGTAAAATAGTCCTATTTGACCGGCAACGAATGTAGATTCATCTTTTATCTATAACACATTTCATGTCTCTGTCAATAGAAGGTATTTAATCGTAAATTATTATATGTATAAATATTATAATATAAATAATAATTAAACCGAGTGACACGTGACAGGCAGTGTTACCAGATTGGATATGTGGCTCAGTTCCATAAAGAGTTAAGAGCAAACAGATTTTTTTTGCACTTACGATATTATACGCTGGAGTAGTCGACTTTTATACCAGTGAAAGTGATTGCAGTATGGTCATTCATATATGTATTTACGAGTTGCGCAGTATTGTTTGTTACTATCCATTCTGAAACAAATCAACCAGTGTAGGTATTCCCATTTGCGCCTTTATCCCGGTGTATTTCTCCCGTGTATTCCGATATCTCAATTTCGAAAGCGAAAGCCGCGCTCTGGCATCAGCCCCTGAGGCATCCATCGCGTTCTATTCCATTTTTTGGCATATATTTGAATAAATACAAAGATATTTCAGACTACAGCTTTTCACAATTTAAACTTGTATATCACTTTCACTCCGCCGTCGTTAGTTATTCTGTTGGAATTTTCGCTATTCGCTTTCCGTAAAAAAATGGCAATATTCGTCATATATTTATATTCATTCTTTTACACATTTATCGCAGTTGTCACCGGCGTTTTATACTTTCAAGCTGTTCAAATACAAAAGAATAATAATTAATTTATAAAATATATAAAAGGCCGGGACACGGGGAGAAAAACTTTGCAATGAGACTGTAATGAGTGGCGGAATGATTTCACACCCTTTTGTCGCGGTAGAAGGCCTCGCACAAAAAGAAGAATACTGAATATTTTGAGGAAAGTTTTCCTTTTCATCATGGCGCAGGCTCCTCGGGCAGGAAGTACCCTCTTCCCCCAAAGCTCCCAACTTGGAGACATAGACAGAAAGAGAGACAATGTGTTCGATAACGAGTGAATAAAACGTAACCGCGAATCGCGCCTGCTATTCGTGTTTTATCTGCTTTTATTCGACGCGAATGTTTGTACAAACTGAAAACTCGAACCTCCTATCCCATTCCATTTCGCCTTCGTTATTTGTTCACCTAAAGCAACTTTTAGTTGAATTGATAATGTAGCAATCGTATCATGATTGAAACACCGTCGAATCTCACTAAATATTTTAATTAAAACACCGTGTTTCTTGAATTGTATGATTGAATAAACTTTCGTATTGTCTCTTATGATGAAAGCAGTGTGTAAGGATGTAAAGAGAGCTTGAAGTGAAACAACTGTTTGACACTCTAAGAAGCGATCAGTGATGCAAAAAGAATAAGAAGTGCACGACTAGACGTATAAGTTGTCACAATCAAGATGGTGGCAAGGAGATTTTTCAAGAGCCCGTCACAAGAATGGGTGCCAAGCGGCTGCCACTCCACTACTAGAGCTCCCAGAACACAAATTATAATACCAAATTGATACAAAACTTTGCTTTCAGCCACTAGCAGCGCCTACCTTCCCCGACGAATATTTTTAACACAGAACCTTCTGTTTGATCTAAGTAGCGTCTCCCTCTGAATCCCGCTCGCCTATTATCCTCTTAGGAAATGCTAGATTCTCAGTATAAGATGTTTGATGAAGCCGTTTGAGTTATAAAAAAGTTTCCATGTACCGCAGATTATATCCGACAAATCTGCCAACGAATAGACACAATAGACAGGGACCTTCCTCCTCTTTCCGGCTTCCTTGTACTCGAACCCTCTTCGCCCAAGCGTTTCATAAATCCACACAAAAATATAGCCACTCACTACTTCTCAAAGCTAATTTATTATTTTATAAAAAATGAAGTCTAATTAAATAATATGATACTACAGCTATTTTCACCAAGCGTTTTAACGCTCGTTAGTAGTAACCGTAACTCACTAATCAATATTGCTCAATTACGAGTTAAACGTATTTTGACAGCTCCACACGCTTAATGGGTTTGTCAACTGTAATAATTCTTTACAAACAATGCGGACTGCGAATATTTTTTTAGGACAAAAAACATTTATGTATTTACGCCCCAAGGAGCTTTTTTAGAGAGGGTTTTTTTATACACAACAACGTGTTAATCGTCTGTCGCTGATCTTAACTATCTTTAGTTACACAGGTCACCGACTTAATAATCACTATTTACCTTACAATACAGAAAATCAGAGTAAACCTGGATCAAGACGATCGATCGGGATTTTATTAATATTATTTCCGATCTCGCAGTCGTAATAACCGATCAAATCAATTTAGAAAAATGTTGACTTGAGTGGGATTTGTAGCCACTCATCTTATCCCCTGGGCTATTACGCTGGTTACAAACATACGCTTTTGTTAGGAATTAAAATTTTATACTTGATGAAACAATAGCTAAAGGGAGACGTTTTTTCCTAGGTGACAAAGCATTATACTTTCAACTTATTTTTTAATGAACTTAAAGCGTTCTTAATAGAATAAAGCGAAGGATATAATTAGTGAGTTTGTTTTTGAATAGCATCTTAAGGTAGAGGTGGTCTTAGATAATTAGTCATTTGGATGAGAAAAACAAGGTGAAACTGAAGCAAAACACTAATGCCCGAAAAATGAACATGACATAGAAAAATAGTGTGGATAAGACCGTCTGTTAAAGAATAACTAAGCTACAGACAATCGGTCATTGTTAAGAAGATGCCTTGAGCTTTACGCCCTGTCCTTTGACAAATGATTTTGGTTACATACGTGTCCACCATTATTTTTCCTTGCATTTATATTATATAGATATATGTTTGTTTTATTAGCAACGATGAAAGGTGTCGAGACAGTAATATGCACACCATGTTACAGATAATTCATGGCTGGTATTCTCAAGACCCTTGTTTTGCGGCCAAGATTACCCACAAATCCCCTTAAATTTGATGAAAATCGGTTCTTCGGTTTGTTGAGCCCTAAAGGCGGAAGGGACTATTCCCTGGGATTAAGATACCAACTTAAATGGACCGTCGTCTGTCATTTACGCCCAATCAAACATATCATTGTATTTGCCTAACTCGTGTGTTTGTTATTCTATTCACGATACAAATTGTTAATCTTTTGCTATAAAAATATTAAAAAAATCTTTTTTCACTCTTGATCCGTAGGTATAATATTTTTTTAAATACAATTTTATTTTATTATTCTATCAAATTACTTTCTATTTAAATGTTAGCCGGATATTGAAATTTACGATAAATTTTAAAGAATACAATAAAAAATTTAATCAATTTACTAGATAGTTATCATTGCAATTGAATTTCTTCATTTTATTCTTTACAACTGTGAAAAACACACACAATTAAGCGTGTAATATAAAATTAACATTGAGATGATATCGTTTTATATTTATTTTCAAACCAATCAAAATTAAAACCTATAACACATTCTCACATATTGATAAGAAAAAATATTGTTGACATTTTATTGTTTAATTATTTTAGAGAACCGAGTTGTATATGTAAAATATTATCATATTATACATTTCATTATGAGAAATTAAATAATAATCTGGCTACATTATAAGCATATTTTACCAATAATGTGTATATATCAATATCATAGTCAAATAAATTTATTCTTATTAAATTTATCTCATTTGGCTAAAGTAATTTGCTAATGAATAAAATTGAATTTGACAATGCTGAAGTAGCACGATAAATCGGCCCAGGTTTATCGCCGTAGCGGTACACGTGTATAGATATATAATATATTTCCAGGGTTAAATTATTCGAAAGTATCAGATTAAACGTCGGTACGGGTTCGCCACTCGCCGTAAAGCTGGTTCATAAAGTCGAAACATTAAAGCGAGACCGCCCGTTAAAAGCTGTTTTTATAGTGACGTCATCAATCTGGCAGTTTAGATGTAATTTGATAGAATAAAATAAAATTGTTAACATTTTATAGCAAAAGATTAACAATTTGTATCGTGAATAGAATAACAAACACACGAGTTAGGCAAATACAATGATATGTTTGATTGGGCGTAAATGACAGACGACGGTCCATTTAAGTTGGTATCTTAATCCCAGGGAATAGTCCCTTCCGCCTTTAGGGCTCAACAAACCGAAGAACCGATTTTCATCAAATTTAAGGGGATTTGTGGGTAATCTTGGCCGCAAAACAAGGGTCTTGAGAATACCAGCCATGAATTATCTGTAACATGGTGTGCATATTACTGTCTCGACACCTTTCATCGTTGCTAATAAAACAAACATATATCTATATAATATAAATGCAAGGAAAAATAATGGTGGACACGTATGTAACCAAAATCATTTGTCAAAGGACAGGGCGTAAAGCTCAAGGCATCTTCTTAACAATGACCGATTGTCTGTAGCTTAGTTATTCTTTAACAGACGGTCTTATCCACACTATTTTTCTATGTCATGTTCATTTTTCGGGCATTAGTGTTTTGCTTCAGTTTCACCTTGTTTTTCTCATCCAAATGACTAATTATCTAAGACCACCTCTACCTTAAGATGCTATTCAAAAACAAACTCACTAATTATATCCTTCGCTTTATTCTATTAAGAACGCTTTAAGTTCATTAAAAAATAAGTTGAAAGTATAATGCTTTGTCACCTAGGAAAAAACGTCTCCCTTTAGCTATTGTTTCATCAAGTATAAAATTTTAATTCCTAACAAAAGCGTATGTTTGTAACCAGCGTAATAGCCCAGGGGATAAGATGAGTGGCTACAAATCCCACTCAAGTCAACATTTTTCTAAATTGATTTGATCGGTTATTACGACTGCGAGATCGGAAATAATATTAATAAAATCCCGATCGATCGTCTTGATCCAGGTTTACTCTGATTTTCTGTATTGTAAGGTAAATAGTGATTATTAAGTCGGTGACCTGTGTAACTAAAGATAGTTAAGATCAGCGACAGACGATTAACACGTTGTTGTGTATAAAAAACCCTCTCTAAAAAAGCTCCTTGGGGCGTAAATAAATAAATAAATGTTTTTTGCTCTAAAAAAATATTCGCACTCAGCATTGTTTGTAAACAATTATTATAGTTGACAAACCCATTAAGCGTGTGGAGCTGTCAAAATACGTTTAACTCGTAATTGAGCAATATTGATTAGTGAGTTACGGTTACTACTAACGAGCGTTAAAACGCTTGGTGAAAATAGCTGTAGTATCATATTATTTAATTAGACTTCATTTTTTATAAAATAATAAATTAGCTTTGAGAAGTAGTGAGTGGCTATATTTTTGTGTGGATTTATGAAACGCTTGGGCGAAGAGGGTTCGAGTACAAGGAAGCCGGAAAGAGGAGGAAGGTCCCTGTCTATTGTGTCTATTCGTTGGCAGATTTGTCGGATATAATCTGCGGTACATGGAAACTTTTTTATAACTCAAACGGCTTCATCAAACATCTTATACTGAGAATCTAGCATTTCCTAAGAGGATAATAGGCGAGCGGGATTCAGAGGGAGACGCTACTTAGATCAAACAGAAGGTTCTGTGTTAAAAATATTCGTCGGGGAAGGTAGGCGCTGCTAGTGGCTGAAAGCAAAGTTTTGTATCAATTTGGTATTATAATTTGTGTTCTGGGAGCTCTAGTAGTGGAGTGGCAGCCGCTTGGCACCCATTCTTGTGACGGGCTCTTGAAAAATCTCCTTGCCACCATCTTGATTGTGACAACTTATACGTCTAGTCGTGCACTTCTTATTCTTTTTGCATCACTGATCGCTTCTTAGAGTGTCAAACAGTTGTTTCACTTCAAGCTCTCTTTACATCCTTACACACTGCTTTCATCATAAGAGACAATACGAAAGTTTATTCAATCATACAATTCAAGAAACACGGTGTTTTAATTAAAATATTTAGTGAGATTCGACGGTGTTTCAATCATGATACGATTGCTACATTATCAATTCAACTAAAAGTTGCTTTAGGTGAACAAATAACGAAGGCGAAATGGAATGGGATAGGAGGTTCGAGTTTTCAGTTTGTACAAACATTCGCGTCGAATAAAAGCAGATAAAACACGAATAGCAGGCGCGATTCGCGGTTACGTTTTATTCACTCGTTATCGAACACATTGTCTCTCTTTCTGTCTATGTCTCCAAGTTGGGAGCTTTGGGGGAAGAGGGTACTTCCTGCCCGAGGAGCCTGCGCCATGATGAAAAGGAAAACTTTCCTCAAAATATTCAGTATTCTTCTTTTTGTGCGAGGCCTTCTACCGCGACAAAAGGGTGTGAAATCATTCCGCCACTCATTACAGTCTCATTGCAAAGTTTTTCTCCCCGTGTCCCGGCCTTTTATATATTTTATAAATTAATTATTATTCTTTTGTATTTGAACAGCTTGAAAGTATAAAACGCCGGTGACAACTGCGATAAATGTGTAAAAGAATGAATATAAATATATGACGAATATTGCCATTTTTTTACGGAAAGCGAATAGCGAAAATTCCAACAGAATAACTAACGACGGCGGAGTGAAAGTGATATACAAGTTTAAATTGTGAAAAGCTGTAGTCTGAAATATCTTTGTATTTATTCAAATATATGCCAAAAAATGGAATAGAACGCGATGGATGCCTCAGGGGCTGATGCCAGAGCGCGGCTTTCGCTTTCGAAATTGAGATATCGGAATACACGGGAGAAATACACCGGGATAAAGGCGCAAATGGGAATACCTACACTGGTTGATTTGTTTCAGAATGGATAGTAACAAACAATACTGCGCAACTCGTAAATACATATATGAATGACCATACTGCAATCACTTTCACTGGTATAAAAGTCGACTACTCCAGCGTATAATATCGTAAGTGCAAAAAAAATCTGTTTGCTCTTAACTCTTTATGGAACTGAGCCACATATCCAATCTGGTAACACTGCCTGTCACGTGTCACTCGGTTTAATTATTATTTATATTATAATATTTATACATATAATAATTTACGATTAAATACCTTCTATTGACAGAGACATGAAATGTGTTATAGATAAAAGATGAATCTACATTCGTTGCCGGTCAAATAGGACTATTTTACTATTTCGAAAAAGTCCCATTTAAGAGGTTAAATAATGATTGAAAATCAACATTTTTTGACGTTGCATACATTTCATACATACAATATGTGGCTCAGTTCAGAACAGACAGATTTTTTTTGCACTTACGATATTATACGCTGGAGCAGTCGAAGTACTATTTTAATGACCAAAAAATACTGTTCGATACCAATATCACGTAGGGGTATATAAATTGTTGAATGACCGTGACATGAATTAAACATTGTTGTAAATTTATAAATAAACAGCTTAAGCGGTTCAAAGATTCATCCAACGGCCTGTGGTTGAAAGCGGGAAAACGGTAAACAATAACGAAGGAATTCGATCAAAAAGTTTGTGAGTAAGTAAAAGGACTGGTGAATGCATTCAACAAGCTGGCGTCCTGACGCGCCCAAGGAGCGAGAATTTCCGGCATCCGCTGCTTCATTTTTACATCATTGTTCGTGTCCCATTGTGGCCACATTGAAAACTTACTACAGCCGCAATTGAAAATATATACACCCTCATATAAAAAAAAAACATCTTGCTTGCGAATATGTTTTAAAATTTTCGTTGGTGACAATAATTGTTGCCGATCTGATATACCTAACACTTGACTTACGGTGGACTGAAGATTAAATTTTCACAAAAGTTTTTCGAGCGTGAGAGAGGTAGGAAAATTGAAAACTCTCAAGCTGTATATGGGGAAGCAAATAAAAAGTGGTGGAAAAGTCGGACGTAAGAGACAGGTGGTTCGTTGTTTCCGGCGTACTTAAACTTACAAAAGTGTTCGGTTGTTGGAGAGGCGTCGCCTATAACAAACACGAGGACTTACCTATATATCACATAGAGAGAAAGCACACATTTTTGAAAGACAAACAGTAAAACATAGCGGTTACCAAACAGAAAATGCACAGTGGATGCGCTTCTACTATCGGACTGAATAGCTTTTGCACAACAACTTCTAGTAAATCGATTCACTCGATAACAAACCACAAAACTTTGAACTTTGCAAGTTTAATCGTATAATAGGTTTGTGTTAATGAAATACGCGAACAAACCAATGGAATACAAAGCGAATAGCTTTTTGATTTCATTACAAGTTAGTATAGCCAATCTAATGTACGCATAGTATGTAATACAAATCCTTGGGGCAAACTGGAGGGCGGACAGACGTAGGTTCACAACCCAATATAAGTACATACATTTGGCCATATAAACTCAGAGAAGGTACTGTACAGAGAAAATACCACGTGCCCGCGGGTGTCCATTGCCACATGGCCTTTGATGTGTAATTTAGTAACAGCCGCAAGTGAAACACCAAAGAATCTCTTCGACCACAATTCTGAGAACACCCCAACCCATTGTGTCTTCGACGACCTTTCCCCAGATCAGCATTTGTCCCTGTAATACTACAATAAAACCTTTTGTAATCATTATACACTCTAAACAAACGCTGCTTCAGCATTATATAATCCGATTTATAATATTTTCATTTATTTCGAAATAATAATTTTATCAATTATTATATATAAAAATACCTAACGCAAGAATTTCTTATAATTACCCTATACCAAAAAAGAGATGTCGTAATGAAACGGTAAATTGTCGTGAAAGGTGAAATTTACGGGTGTTACAGATCGATAAAGTGTTGAGATGGGCAAATAATTGTTGTGGATTACAAGAGGGTATCTCTTGACGACGTCCTATGTAATTTGATAGGGGATGAAACGCCGACGCTTTACAACAAGGTATTATTTTTATTAGCCAATATCAGAGAAACAACATTAATAACGGCTCTTATCGATACCTTTTGAACCATCACCCTATTTTACTATCGAAATACAACCTGTCTAATCTGTAAAAATATAAATACTGGTATTTTCTTTATTTATTATAACTTTATAATAGCTACAGAATGGAAAGCGTCGTGGGTGTGCTTCAAAATTCACAAATGAATATTATCATTTTAATATATTATTAATAAAAAAAGTTTTTATTCTTATCGTAGGGATAGATACCTATAAATAAATAAATGGTAGGTATTAAAGATGAAAGCTCCCTGAGTGTTGTTCTCTATGTGTTTGGGATGAAGTAAACAAACACGTATCAGAACGTCCATTTGTTGGTCGAATGAAACCCCAGTTCGAAAAGAATTAGAGTTGCGGGGAGATGATAATGGGCACCGGGCCCAAAGTGAAGAGAAATTAGTAGGGAAGGATCTGTCGGAGAAGTGTTGGGCTAAGGTGGTCTCAATCTGAAAGGCGAAGGTGTCTCTTGGGAGTATCCCGACAAGAAATATTGGATCCTGGTAGCTCAGCTAAAGCTTTTACTACTACTACACCAACATCGTGCACCGGAACGACTTAACGGCCGGTTAACTGAATAACTTATACGATACGCTAGACAAACTACGAAATATTTTTAATAGCAAAACGAGGGGCACAAACAATCGCGATCAAAGTACGTATTAAAATTCGGAACACGCGCTAAGAAGTACGTGACCGATTATATTGAAGCTTGGTCACCTGTTTACGACAAACATACCTACTTTAAATGGACCCCCCACTAACAATAATAATATTCTATACATTGAGCGTTTATTTTTTATTCAATTCAATAGAATGTATTGGATGTTATAAAGGGTGGAATGAAGTTTCGAACCGATTTCGACAGCATAAAT